>JAODAL010056107.1:0-23507 GCA_025379985.1 Phyllomedusa bahiana | reverse complement strand
AATAAAAAAATCATGGTTATTCCCCCAAAATATTGATTTCTGAACTCTTCCTGACTTAAAACATTAGTCTTATTGTTTCTATAGAAATATGAACTCGTTTTCTTTGCATTATTTGAGGTCTGACAGCTCTGCTGCTTCTTTTTTTATTATTTTGAAGATTTCTCATTTACTGCAAATAAATACAAAATTTTTTGCTTTGAATTTTGGAGACACGTTGTCAGTAGTTTATATAATAAAATAACGATGTACATTTTTCTCCAAAAATTTACCATTGAAGAGAAAAATCAGAGAAACTGAAAATTTTGCAGTGGTCTCTTAATTTTTTCCAGAGCTGTATAATCAGCGAGGCTCCTCTGACATCTGTTTGAACATTACAAACACTGATCAAATCATTTTACCCTTTTATTCTTTCATTTTGATATTCTTTCATTTTGATATAATTCTCTATCACTATCAAATGTAAATACAACTCTCTGTGACAAAACCATGTCAATAAACTGTTCCTCTGGAAAGCAATAATAGACAAATAATAATCCAAAAACGTTACTAGTGTGAACATGTTCAGTGCATTGTGTTGTTCTGTTCTATAGCTAACATAACATGTAAGGTGTTACATAAGTATATACTGTATAAGTAATATGCTACATATAATAAATAAAAGATTGCAGCATAATTTAAATATTACAGTCAGCCTATTGGGATCTTATTTTTTTTAGTGGTAAATATCTTATAAATTCTTCTATATTTCTCCTCTTCCTTCCCTCAATCTCATTTTTGGCTGTATGTCAACTTTCTGCAGCAGAAGCTCGTGGGATTCTTTGGAAATAAACCACTGATTTCCCAATTTCTGGGTAAACTATTGATATTTAGGGCCACATGTATGAAAACTGTCTGGGTCTAAAACTCACTTTGTTGCCCATAGCAAATAATCAGAGCGCCCCCTTTAAGTTCATATAGTGCTCTGGAAAAATGAGAGGGGCGCTATAGAGATTGGTTGATATAGACAACAAAGTGAGTTTTAGACCTAGACAGTTTTCATACATGTGGCCCTAAGTCTAAAAATCTCATTTTTCCCCCCAGCTATGGCCAAAACAGCTGAAATTGTGACTGGTTTAGTTAATAAAGAAGTAATCCTACCCTGCAGTTACTATGTTTCTGACAACAGTCATCAGATGTGCTGGGGACGAGGCAACTGTCCAACTTCTTGGTGTATTGATGAGATCCTCTGGACGAATGGTCAAGAAGTGGCCTGGAGGAGCTCTCACAGATACCAGTTACTGGGGAACGTCAATAAGGGGGACGTGTCCCTGACCATCACTGGGGCCACCAAAGAAGATGAAAGAACTTACTGCTGCCGTGTGATGTTCTTTAAAAGATGCGATGATCTGCAAACAGATGTAAAAGTAAAGATAGAAGAAAGTGAGATATTTTCCTCTAGTGCGATCTCTATGAACCTAGGGGCATATATACTGAAGAGGGGGATGATATGAAGGGTATCTATTACTAATGGAGATGCTATCCTGGAGTATCTCACTGAAAATAAATGTATAACGCCGTTCCAGCATGGGTTTATGAAGGATCGGTCCTGTCAGACTAATTTCATCAGCTTCTATGAGGAAGTCAGTGCTAGACTGGATCGGGGTGAGGCACTGGATGTCATATATCTAGATTTTTCTAAAGCATTTGATACGGTGCCACATAAAAGGTTGGTAAATAAAATGAGAATGCTTGGACTGGGGGAGAATGTGTGCAAGTGGGTAAGCAACTGGCTCACTGATAAAAAACAAAGGGTGATAATTAACGGTACATACTCAGACTGGATCGCTGTTACTAGTGGGGTACCACAAGGGTCAGTATTGGGCCCTATCCTCTTCAACATTTTCATTAACGATCTTACACATTGATTGCACAGTAGAATATCGATCTTTGCAGACATACAAGCTCTGTAAAGTAATCAACACAATAGAGGATAATTTGTTATTACAAAGGGATCTGGATAAGTTGGAGGCCTGGGCAGGGAAATGGCAGATGAGGTTTAACACAGAAAAATGCAAGGTTATGCACATGGGGAGGAAAAATCCATTACATAAATACATGTTAAATGGAAAAAACACTGGGTGAAAGTGACATGGAGAAGGACTTGGGAATCCTGGTGGACAGTAAACTTAATTGTAGCAGCCAGTGTCAGACAGCAGCTGCCAAGGCAAATAGGATCATGGGGTGCATAGAAGGGGCATAGATGCACATGATGAGAACATCATTCTCCCATTATACAAGTCACTGATCAGACCACACATGGAAAATTGTGTACAGTTTTGGGCACCAGTGCACAGGAAAGACATTGTAGAGCTTGAACAGGTACAAAGCCGGGCAACAAAAATAATAAAAGGACTGGGTGGACTACAATATCCAGAAAGATTAACAAGATTAGGGTTATTTAGTTTAGAGAAAAGACGGCTTCGGGGACATAATAAATATATATAAGTACATCAAAGGTCAATATAGAGATCTCTCCCAAGATTTATTTATACCCAGGACTGTATCTAGAACAAGGGGGCATCCTCTACGTCTTGAGGAACGAAAGTTTCTACATAAACATAGAAAGGGATTCTTTAATGTAAGAGCAGTGAGACTAGTGGAATCTCTGCCAGAGGACTTGTCATGGTGAATTCACATAACAGAGTTCAAAAAGGTGTTTGGATGCATTTCCTGGAGCGTAATAATATAACAAGTTATAGTGACTAGGATTCAGGAGAGGGGTCATTGATCCAGGGATTTATTCTGATGCCAGATTGGAGTCGGGAAGGAATTTTTCCCTAAAATGAGGACAATTGGCTTCTACCTCATTGGGGTTTTTTGCCTTCCTCTGGATCAACACCTTAGCACATGTTACGGTTCCGGACGCGGAAGTGGATCCACTGGACCACCGCAAGCGATGGTGTAAGCCACGCCAGGGAACGGAATCTAAGTAGGTCCTGGTATTCACCAGAGCCCGCCGCAAAGCGGGATGGACTTGCTGCGGCGGGAGTCTACCAGGTCGTTACCCCTGACGTGACTTGCTTTCGGTGGCAGCCGAAGTATAGCGTGGTGCAAAATCGTCAGGCAGGCTCGTAGTCGGGGTCAGGCAGGGAGGTCAGGGGCAGGCAGCTATGGTTCGTGGTCGAGGACAGGCAGGCGGTCAGGGCAGCGGCGCAGAGATACGTGGTCAATAGACGGAAGCAAGGGTACGGTACACCGGTAGATCAGTGACGACACAATAGGAACGCTTTCACAATAGGCAAGGACACTAAAGATCTGGCAGGGAGCGGGCGAAGCGCCTAGGTGAAATAGAGGCAGTGCCCGGCAATTACCCAATTACCGGGCGCACTGCCCCTTTAAATCTCACAGAGCCGGCGCGCGCCGCGCCCTTAGATCACAGGGACGCGCTGCGCCTGGACAGCAGGAGACTGCGAGGAGACAGGAGCGCGGGCGGGTAAGTGGTGACACACCGGGGGGCGAGTGCGCCCGCCGCCAGACACCCGGGCGGCGGCGGCACCCGTCCGGGCGCCGGACGCAACAGCACAACAGGCTGAACTGGATGGACGTCTCGTCTTTTTTCGGCCTTACAATCTATGAAACTATGAGAAGTGGTGTAGTTATTGTATGTCTTCTACACCTACCAATGCCACTTGCTTAAAAATAAGACAGGGCTATGATCAGTTGGCTGCTCTATACTTTAGAGTGTAGAGATGTGTGGTGGATATATCATTTCCATTAGAGGAGTTACTTTAACCCCTTAACGATCGCTGCAGACATCGGGGTTTGCGGCGGCCGGCGGGGGAAACCTCCGCTCGCCAGCGCTTAACCCTTTCATTGCCGCGGTTTGTGACCGCAGTGCAATCAAAGGGTTTTCTCCTTCTCTGTCGGGTGATCGGGACTCCGGTGACCCCACAGAGCCCAGGGAATGGTTGCACAGTCAGCCCTGGGGACTAAGAGTAGCCCCAGGGCTGTCTGTGTAACAAGACAGTGATCAGGGCAGACTGTGTGCTGCCCTTACTGCTGCCTGTGTCAGACTGACACAGATTATAATTTATTAGCATATATGACTATGCTAATACATTACTAAGTGTAAAAAAAAAATGTAAAACAGTTCTCCCTTCAGATTTTTTTTTTTAAAAAAAGTAAAAAAAAAAAAACATAAAAAAGTGTAGAAAAAATAAATAAAATAATAAAATAAAAATAAATATTTAATAAAAAAAATAATTGTGCATATATTACACACAAAAAAACCTTTATTATTAGGTATATTAGGTATCTATTATATATTAGATATCCACACGACTGTAATCAACTGTATAATTAATCTAACAAGTTATTAAGTGTGAAATGTGAATGGTGTAAAAAAAATTTAAAAAAAACCATTTTTTTAAAAATTGAAAAAAAATTCTGCAATAATTTATTAGTGAACTTAAACTATTCCACCAAAAAGTAAAACTTGTCCCAATTAAAACGATGCCTCATACAACTGCGTCATTGAAAAAATAAAAAAGTTACGACTGTTGAAACACAAGAAGGCAAAAACAAAAAATTTACTGGTCATTAAGTACTTTTTCGGCTTCAGGGGTTAAACTCTAAAGCTAGTATTACTGGTAGGCCAGAGACCAGAAGCAACATTTAATAGGAGAGCTGTAACTGCACACTGTTTTTCTATACATTAGTATTGCAGAATAGTTTACAAGAGATCATGCTCCCTAGTAGTTAAGTAACCTAGGGAAACTAAAAGTAGAAAAAAATTGAAAAGTTCTAAAAAATATTATGAAACACTCCCTTTTTCCATTTTACAAATAAAAAAAAAATTAGACATAATTGGTTTTACTGCTTTCAGTAAAGTCTGACAACTTTATAATTCCACATGGTGAATGCCATAAAAATACCCAGCTCTGAAATTACAGTCGCTCCAAATGTGGTCGCTTCACCATCCCAGAAACTGGAATAAAAAGCGATCAAAAAGTCACAGGTGTCCGGAAATGGGCGCACTGGAAACCAAACTTCAGGTGTGATTGCTGTGCTGCCACCCCCCCCCCCCCAATATGTCTTCACTCCTCGATGCACAACAACTAATGCATTATTGTATTCACCACCTAAAGAACAGAAACTCCGAAAACTGAAGATCCTCCTCATCCTACACACCTACAGACCAGGACATTTTCAGCCTGAGTAGGTCATTTATCAGTAGACATCTAATACAAAAATCAGTGGCACACTAAAAACTAAGTGAAACATCAAGGTATATAGGAATATTGGAAATGCATTACTGCTAAGGAAAATATGAAAAACCTGGGACTCTTAGTTTAATATTTTTTATCAAAGATTGTATTAAGCTCACCTCCCAATAGCGTCAAAGGGATCCCAGAACAGGTGAGTCCCTAACCACTAACATGTTACCTCACTAGGAGTCCGTTCAGACTACAACTTCTCAGGGAGTGGCAGGAACTTGCAATTGAACTATCCTGCACTGGTTTAAAAGAGGCGGCAGAGTGCAGCAAGCCAATGAGATTGCCATTTCTCAAATAGACTACAAAAGTTAATTAGGCTGTGCACATCTAAAATATATTTTGAAAAACGTAAGCATAGGTGCACACTGAAAAGGCAATAGCATACATCTAATACAAATAACAGTGGCACACTAAAAACTAAATGAGACATAAAGGTATATAGGAATATTGGAAATGCATTACTGCATTGGCTTGCTGCACTCTGCCGCCTCTTTTAAACCAGTGCAGGATAGTTCAATTGCAAGTTCCTGCCACTCCCTGAGAAGTTGTAGTCTCAACGGACTCCTAGTGAGGTAACATGTTAGTGGTTAGGGACTCACCTGTTCTGGGAACCCCTTGACGCTATTGGGAGGTGAGCTTAATACAATCTTTGATCAAAAACTGTAAACTAAGAGTCCCAGGTTTTTCATATTTTCCTTAGCAGTAATATTTCCAATATTCCTATATACCTTGATGTTTCACATTAGCTTTTTAGTGTGCACACTATTTTTCATATTAGATGTTGAAAGCCCTTGTTCTGTGCGCCAGGGCTTCGGGGTTTTTAAATTATATTTTTGTGATCGCCGCCTTTAACATCTTGGAATATATTCCAAAGACGGCATGCTGTTCAGACTGGCCCGAGCCGTTTTTTTGGCACAAATTGTAGAAAACCGACCAAATCATAAGTATGTAAACATGGCCGACTGGCCACTTGCACAAGGTATCCTCATAGGTGGACTGGGCCTTTCTCCAGACCAAGGGCCCTTTTTTCGCCTCTCTATCGCTCCCTGAAGGCTTCACCCCTTTTGCCTCAAGCCGTCTAATCTTATTTGTTTCACTCCAGGAAAGAATTACCAGCCTCCCAATCAACATGGGAGAGTGACAAGGCTTTTAATAGATACCAGACTGCCCAAACAACCCCAGGGAGTCCTGTCCTGATTGCAGGAATTGTCAGTTCTCCACCCACCCAAAATCTCTGCAATGTTATCAGGAGCCAACCCCATAATCTGATAAGCTGCTACATTATAGGTACAAAACCTAGGGGGTTTGTATGACATTCAACCTGCCCCCCCACCCAAGCCCGGTCTCGGTGGCAACGTTCTAACAAGCTTTCACCTAGAAGAACAGAAAACAACAAAGATCTATCTCCAAACTACAGAGCAGGAATGTGCACACCCTAATTAATTGTAAATTACAGTAGACGGCACCTTCTAAGCACTCATCCCAGCCCGATGGTGATTGCAGAAATTGTCAGTTCCTAAACCGACCATGCACCTTTTAATGTTTTCTGTAACAAGTGGTCCGACCTCCCCGTTCCGGCTGTGTTATCTTAAGGTGGAAAGGGCTTTCCCTCAACTATATGAGAGGTGTTAGAATTTGCCCTGCCCCAAAGCTCCCCACCCTTTCTGATTCAACGTCTAATTACAATTATTTATCAACCACAGAAAAAAATAGAAACTTCTACCTGAAATCCTAAATCCAAATACTATAGAGCAGCCGTTCCAAATAACATTTATCAGTATACAGCGCCTTCTAAACATACCTCCAGAGTCTGTCATGATTTGCAGAAACTTCCAGTTCTTAAACCGACCATACACCACAATATCTGCAAAATCTGTATCAGGGCCCGACCTACCATCTGCCATAGTGGTATCTTTATAGGTGACAAAGAGGCTTTCTCAGGTGGAGGGCTTTAGTAATTGACATCTCAACCCCCATCCCATATCGTCACCGGTCTATGCACAACGTCTAATACATTATTGTATTCACCACAGAAGAAATAGAAACTTCTACAACTGAAGATCCTCATCCCATAACTACAGAGCAGGACATGTTCAGCACGAGTAAGTCATTTATCAGTATACAGCGCCTTCTAAGCGCTCATCCAGAGTCAGTGGTGATCTGCAGAAACTGTCAGTTCTTAAAGGGAACCTGTCACATTGGTAATGCCCTCGTTGCTGACAGCACAAGCTAGTGTCAGACCTGCTGTCCAGCGCTGTGCCCCTTATTCTGTAAGATGCTGGAGTTTTAGGGCATTTACCCCTCAAATCTTATTCATGAGCAGGTGTTAGCCCCACCCACCAAAGGCTAGCCCCGCCCACTTTCTAGTTATTCACATGTTTCTACCTATTCAAACTAATAGGTTTATCAGTTGAGGTGGGCGGGGCTAGCCTCAGGTGGGTGGGGCATGAAAAAGCAGACTCTTTGAATGACTTTTCTGGCTGAAAACTGCAGATTTGAGCACTAAATACATGAAAACTACAGCCTCTTACAGAATAAGGGGCACAGCGCTGGAAACAGCAGGTCTGACACTAGCTTGTTCTGTCCTCAGCAATGGGGGCATAATCTATGTGACAGGTTCTCTTTAAACTGACCATACACCACAGTGCAATAACTTAACCCAGACTCCAACCTACATGTGTCATACTGGTAACTTCTTAGGTGGCAAATGGGCTATCTCAAATGGAAGGCCTTAGTAATTGCCATCTCTGCCCCCTATAGCTTCACATCTCTAACTTCTAATACATTATTGTATTCACCACAGAAGAAACAGGAACATCTAAAACTGAAGATCCTCCTCATCCCACAACTACAGAGCGAGACCCGTTCAGCCTGAGTAAGCCATTTACCAGTATACAGCGCCCTCTAAGCAGTCCGTCGTGATTTGCAGAAATTGTCCGTTCCTAGACCGTTGAAGTCTTGTATGAAAGAACAACCCTAACAAAACTGATAGAACATGGTCTATCTAGTCCGGGGCCTGAGGGATGGGACATGACACAGATTCTGTCTTTAGTGTTCTTTGAATCCCTGGGTCATGCCCCGACCCCTCAAGCTTTGCACTAGGCTTTATTTAATGGATCAGTTGGGTCTGGAGTGTTCCTTTAATCACCGCAAAGTCAATGGGGAAGGTTTCAGATGTCCCTAACTGTTAAAGTTGGATCTTGTGTTGTGATGTTATGGGATCATCTCATTACTTTTTTCTCTTCTTCTAGTTGAAGAATGTCCTGATGATACAGATTAGGAGGAATAATCTACTACAGCAAAGAATCATAGACTCTGTATCATTTAAAGCTCTGTTTGGGATCAGAATCAATGAAGTGGATCTTTTGGGTTGAACATGGAGTCCTATCTGCTTGCATCATGTTATAGAGCAGGAGGAGCTGAGAAGATTGATATATAGTTTTGTAGGGAAAGATTAATCAGAATTTATAATATAGTGATATCACTCCCTGCTCACTTATGAGTCCAGTGGGCGGGCCTATTCAATGATTGACAGTCAGGTCTGTATAAGTCCACCCCCAGGACTAAGCCACTTCAGGGGAGTTTTTTTTTTACGTCATATTCGGTCTTTTCTCCCCGTTTCCAAGAGCCTTAACTTTTTCATTTTTCTGTCTACATAGTCAGAAAAATGACTTTTTCAGGACAAGATGTATTTTTTAATGGTGCCACTAACCATAGTATAAAATGTACTGGGAAGTCAGGAAAAATTCTTTCTAAGTTCTCACTGAACTCAATACTGGCTGTAAATATCCATGTGCATTTAGCCCCATCTAGTGGTGGCTGCAGGCAGACAGAAATATATTATTTACCAAATTAATATGATGAAGTTGGAGTCGCCCCCTACAGCTGGCAACATGTATGTCCTGTAGGGGCTCTGTGGGGACTTTTAATACCCTACTGATTTTGATCTCCCTGTTTTACAACATGATTGTAGAACCTTCTGCTGATCTGCTAACAAAGCATTGCAGGGTATTTACTAAGGTGACCTTACTATTGGCTTAAAAAGAAAATCTGATATGTGATCTAATAACATTTCTCTTTCTCTTTGCAGCAGAATTCAAACAGAATGTAAAAGCGAGGAAAAAAACAAGATAAAAGTATCTAAAGTGTAATAAAACATATAATACAATTTCCTGTGTGACTCATTTAGAAGTGAAGGAAGAAGTTGCATTAAGCCGACAGATCCCAAACAGTGATTAGATAGTAAAGGTAGAAAGATGTATTTATATTAAATAATATATGTAATCTAAATAATTACATACAAATAGCTATAAGATAAATTTTCTATAGATGATACCTCTAAAATAATGGTCATTAATAATGGTTAAACAAGGAGCAAATATTATTACCATACTGTTACTGACCGAACCAGTATACCAAGGCCACTATTGCCAATAATACCACTGTACAAGGACCAATTAATACCGCCACATCATGAGCACATAGTAACTAAATGCTCCTGAATATGAACCATTATACTGGGACCAATGATCGTGTAGTGGTAGATACCAGTTGTACACAGGTACTCTACAAACATTTCAGTGATTCTAGTGCAGTGACAGCCAGTGACTCACAGTTGACAGATACGTAGGTAGGTAAGCAGGCAAGGTCCCAGATAGGTGGGTAGGCAAGGATTAGGGTACATCCCCACGGCAGGGTTTTCAGTTGGATTTAGAGACGTTCAGCTATTTGCATAGTCCCCACTGAACGGATTTTCTGCCACATGGTTTTTTACACCGCAGGTGTTCCGCAAAACTTAGGACATATTCATTCTTTCGCCTGGTTTTCGGGCGGAAGATGTGCATGTCAGTGGTTGATTGGGACGGGCGAATCCGCAAACCGCGGACAGAACCATCACCCAAAACCATGTAAGAGACAACAAAATACCGTCCAGATTCATTCATCAGAAGCCAGCAGGTATTTTCACACTGCCATGTGGACGCACCCTTAGGTAGATAGTGCTCCTTCTATCATAAATTGAAAAAATCAAACTCATCTCTCCTCATTTCCTCCTGTCACAAGGCATTATGGGAAAGGCGCTGGGAAGCTCACTGCGCCCTCTATAGGATGTAAAAAAAATCCTCAATTCGCTTTTGACCCACTGGGTCTTGAGAAAGCAAAAAGGATATTTAGCTAAGCCAGTATCTCTCATCTGCAGACAACGCTGTTTCGGGATGTTTGTCCCTCATGAGTGCATAGCAGAGCACTGGCTGGCTTTGTGGGAGGCAATGAGTGGCTCAGAAAGGGGAACATCTCTCCTTGAGGCGAGGAGAGCACCAAATGGTGTGTAGAGTTTGAATTGCCTTTTTGCCCTCTACTAAGCATCTGCATATCACAAGACATTATGGGAAAAGTGCTGAGAAGCTCTAGTGCCCTCTATTGGATGTAACAAATACTCAATGCGCTTTTGACCCACTGGGTCCTGAGAAAGCAAAAAGGATTTTTAGCCATGCCAGTATCTCTCATCTGCAGACAGCTGTTTCGGGATGTTTATCCCTCATCAGTGCAGAGCAGAGCGATCATTTCCTCCTGGTGGGTCCTATCATCGTGCCACCTACATCACAACGCCCCTTTCATGACAATACAACCTACAGCTTACCAGGCTAATTGGTGGCCCACTGCTCCTGCCATAGTCCTGAGGACTGTTAACCTCTAACCAGCATATGACATATGGATACGTCATAATTCCGGTAAGTAACTATGGAGCAGGCGAACACATTGAGTCCACTATAGGTAGAGATTAGCAGCTGATTATTACAGCTGACACCATCCACTAACAGCAGGGATCGCAGTCATCTCCAAACCCTGCCGTTTAACCCTGTTTAGGCACTGCTGAGGTCGCGGCTGCGGCATCTAAATGCTGCGCACTGTTCCTCCCTCCGACCCCCACCCCTCCTCACGATGAGATTGTGAGCAGCCGATCAGTTATCATGACAGCTAGGAGCTTACTGAAGACTTCCAGAGCTGCCAAGTTAGCACTTCTATTACTTACTGCCTCAGGCAGGAAGTTATAGAACTGCTTTCTTGGTGTACAAGCAATTGACCCCTCTAGTAAAAAACTAAAAAAAAAAGAGAAAATTATAACAAATAATAAAAAATAGAAATTCAAATTTGTTATTTTTACAAACAGAATAAAAAAAAAAAACAGTTACACATAATTGGTGTCGTCGCGAATGTAAAAGTCTGATCTATTAGGATATAACATCATTTTATACCGCAAACACCGTAGAAGAAAGAAATTCTAAATGGTAAAATTGTGTTTTTGGGCAATTTCACATCCCCATAAATTGTAATAAAAAGTAACCAAAAAGTCACACGTGTTACAAAAAATGGTACCAATAAAAACTACACTTCAGCCTGCAAAAACTGCCTCCTCACTCAGGTCCATAGAAGGAAAAACCAAAAAGTTATATGTTGCAGAAAATGGTGCTGCAGCTCAAACTTAAGAAATAGAGAATGTTTTATTTTTGTAAAAGTATTAAAACAAAAAGTAAACCCTATCTCTTATTGCTATTACTGACCTGCAGAATACAGATAACACATCATTTATACTAAAGAGTGAACGACATATAAAACAAAACCCCCGCAAACATGGCGCATGCAGGTTTTTTTCACATTTCACCCCACTTAGATTTTTTTTTCATATTCTTACTACATTCTATGGCACCATTAGAAAGAACATCCTGCTCTGCAAAAAACAAGCCCTCATATGTCTATGTAGATGGAAACATTAAAAAGTTATGGCTCTTGGAAGGTAAGGAACAATAAACAGCCATAAAATTGTGACCAGCTGTCAGAAAGGGGTTAAATAAACATTGTCAACCCGGAGAACCAGGGCTGGATCCTCAAGACATACTTTGATTAGCCTGGAACCCCTAGAATCCGTGACTGTCCCGGGATGGTTGGGCGGTAAACTGCAAGAGTGGCTGAGATCGCTGGTCTGGATAAAAGGTCTATTTGGTGCAGTCCTGGATGCCGAGGGCTGGGAATGGTAGACAGCGTGATCAGGGGCGTAGCTAAAGACTCATGGGTGTGGTTTCAAAACTTCAGCGTAGGCCTCCTTATCCCCAGACAACGGCTGTGAACCAATCTTTTTTTAACAAAAGGTCCCCCACTTTGCATGAGGGTGTGACGTAGCTGCGTAAAAATTACTATTTCTAGGGATTGTCTAATAGAAGAAAATTTATTTCAAAAAGTGTCTGTTTCCTCTGGCCCCTCCCCCAAAAAATTTGTGGGGTGAACAGGAAAAAAATGCAATTGTGCCTTTATTTTCTGGGTTTAGTTTTTGTTGGAGTCTATACTGAACAGCGTAATTCACATATTATCTGTATTCTGCGGGTCCGTACAAGGGCTACATTATCAGTGCATGTCTCCACTTTTTGGTGACTAATACCAACATAATATTACTGACAAAACCAATATAATAAGGCCGCTGTTAAGAATAGCAACAATATACAATGACCAAAAAATACCCCACATACCACCATATAGTAACTAATACCATAGTACCTTACTGTTGCTGACAAAATTAATATATCAAGACCAATAATATCAAGTTCATAGCTTTAAGGCTGAAAAAAGACAAGACGTCCATAGTTCAGCCTGTTTTGCTAAAGTTTGTCCGAGGGAAGGCAAAAAACCCAAAGGGTCAATATCAATAACAAAAAAAAACAACACCTAATAATACCCCAAATTTTGACCACAGACACTAAGATCTGAATAAAACCTTGTCTGTTATGAATATAAACCTTTAAAAAAGACCACTTTAATTACTGCCAAAACACCAGTGTACACAGGCCGCAGCTGTATATTCCTCCTACAGTGACCATATTGGGGATACACCATGTAACAGACTCTGCAGACGTATTTCCCCCATACAGTTCCAGTGTTGTAGTCAGGGGTTGGATGGGGGGTCTGGGGCCAAGGGGAGTTGATCTGGGGGCCCCCCCCTACGTACATGAAAATTTACCGGCCTCCGGACATAAAAGCCCAAATTTACCCTTTTAAGTGTGCAAACGAACTGTTTGTGGTACAAAAAAGGAGACATATCTGTCTATCTACATATCAAGACCGGGCTAAGTGCTCCCCATTTCCCCCCCACCCGGCCCACTACAATATCCCCTCCACCCAGCAAAATCCCCCCCATGTTTCCCTTGGTCACGCACCCCACCACCCTTTTTAAAAAATTACACCACAAGAAAATAAAAGTGTAACTCCCATCAAGGGTTAATCAGGGGCACAGTTCGTGGCTTTTTCCGGCGCCGATATAACCTACAACACAAACCTTGGAGATACTAGAGGTCTAAACCCGCTCGGTATAACCCAAACACCCCCATATGGAGCACATAGAGGGCAGACACCAGCTCAGGAAATAAAACCCCACAACCCACCATATAGTACTAATACCATAGTACCTTACTGTTGCTGACAAAATTAATATATCAAGACCAATAATATCATAGTTACATAGTCTGTAAGGCTGAAAAAAGACAAGACGTCCATCCAGTTCAGCCTGTTGTGCTAAAGTGTTGATCCAGAGGAAGGCAAAAAACCCCAATGAGGTCAATATCAATAACAAAAATATACAAGCACCTAATAATACCAAAGGGGGGTGGGGGGGGGGGGGGGGGGGGGGGGGGGGGGGGGGGGGGGGGGGGGGGGGGGGTGGGGGGGGGGGAAATATAGGGGGAAAAAAAGGGGGGGGGGGGGGGGGGGGGGGTGGGGGGGGGGGGTATATGTGAGGTTGTGGGGCTATATATTATAAAAATTTATTGGTTTTTGGTTTTGGGTTTTTTGTTTTTTTTTTTTTGGTGGGGGGGGGGGGGGGGGGGGGGTTTTATTATGATGTAATATGGTGATAGTTTGAGGGTTGTTTAATGGGGTAGGTAGTTGTTTTAAGGTATAGTTTAATATGGTAGTTGTAGGAATGTGTTTATAATGGGTATATGATATGATTAGGTGTGGTATGAATGTATGTAATGTTGTGGTGTATAATAGGGTATATGTAGAATGATGTAGGTTTTGTAAGAATGTATGGGTAAATGGAGGGTTTATGGTGGAAGGGGGGATGGGGAAATATGGGTGGGGTTATAGGAAAATAAATAGTTAAAGGTTTTTTGTGTAAGGAATATAGTATTTTTAGAGAAATTGGTAATTTTATTATGGGGATTTATGTTATGTGTGTGTGTTAAATAGAAAAGAGTATATTATATGGAATTATAAAATGATATTGAATAATGGAGAAGTAGATAAATAAATATAACCCAATAAGAAATAATAATTTTTAAAATAATAAAAGTATATTTAAATCATGGTTTCCCTTGGTCACTCACCTCACCACCTTCTAAAATATACACCAGGCAAGAAGTATAAGTGTAACTCCTATCACAGGTAATCAGGGGACACATGTACGCTGGAATTATACCGGCGCCGATATAACCTACAACACCACCATATGGAGATCCACATAGAGGTCAGACACCAGCTCAGGATAACCTACAACACCGCCATATGGAGACCACATAGAGGTCAGACACCAGCTCAGGATAACCTACAACACTGATCTCATATGGAGACCACATAGAGGTCAGACACCACTCAGGTATAACCTACCACACCGCCATAATGGAGACCACATAGAGGTCAACACCGCTCAGGTATAACCTACAACACCGCCATATAGAGACCACATAGTGGTCAGACACCAGCTCGGTATAACCCACAGCAACCACCATAATAGAGACCACATAGAGGTCAGATACACCAGCTTCAGGTAAAAACCTACAACACTACCATGTAAGGACCACAATAGTGGTCAGACACCAGCTCAGGTATAACCTACAACACCGCCATATAAGACGCACATAGAGGTCCAACACCAGCTCAGGTATAAACCACAACACCACCATATAGAGACCACATAGATGTTCAGAACACCAGCGTCAGGTAATAAACCTACACACCACCATAATAGAGACCCACAAGGAGTCATACACCAGCACAGTATAACCTACAACACCGCATATAGAGACCACATAGAGGTCAGACACCACTCAGGTATAACCTCACGAAACCGGCCATAATATAGACCACATAGAGTCAGGACACCAGCTCAGAGGTATACCTACAACACCGCCATATAGAGACCCCACATGAGGTCAGACACCAGCTCAGGTATAACCTACAGCACCGCCATATAGAGACCACATAGAGTTCAGACACCAGCCAGGATAAACAACAACACCTGCCCATATAGAGACCACATAGAGGTCAGACCCAGATTCAGGCATAACCTACAGCACTACCATAGAGACCACATAGAGGTCAGACACCGCTCAGGTATCACCTACAACACTGGTCATATAATCGACCACATATGAGGTCAGACACCAGCTCAGGTCACCATCACCTTACAGTGAATATAGCACTGATCCAATATAGAAGTAAAATAACCCCTGAAATCAGGGACTCACCGGAGATGTCTTCTCTGATGAGTCGTTCTCTTCTCTCATGAGTCGTTCTTAGTCCCTTTTCTTCTGCTATCCGTTCCACACCGCCATGAAGAATTGTCCCGGCCACAACTCATCCCTGCAGAAATAACACCAAATATCTTAGAATCCTCAATTTCCAGATCTTTTTACCTATTCACACCCCTATACAAACTTCCCAGGGGTGGGAGAGCGGGTACAAGCCATAACTTAGAGGCCTAGTATCAGGGCCGGACTGGGAATAAAAATCAGCCCTGGCACTAAGCCCCCAGCAGCCCACATACAATACCGCATTAAAAAATGTCCCTTGTTCTCGCACCTCGCCACTGTCTAAAATAAACAACACTATAAAGCTGCTTATCACACGGAGCTTTTTTTGAGTGATTTTTGATGGTTTTCGGTGCGGTTTTTTTTGTGCAGAAAGGCAGAGCATTTAATGCTGAACATTTCTCCACAAAAAACGCATCAAAAATTGCACCAAACCGTCTGTGTGAGAGCTCCCTACATACAAGCAAGAGAGAAAAGCAGTGGGCAGAGAAACCCCTCATCACAGAGTCCAGGTGTGCACTTGCTTTATAGTGACAGGGACAAGCCCACACTGACACAACATAAGCACCAGCATAACCTACAACCCCACCAATCACATCACCAGTAGTCAGGGTCATTATCACAAGATACAGCACTGACACAACCCAGAAGTAAAGTTTGTTTTTTATTTTTTACCCCTGACCGCAGAGACTTCACTGGGGGGGGGGTGGGCCGTCCTGGGAGACGTCATCTCTGATGGGAGTTTGCTCTCTCTCCTTTTCTTCTTCTGGCCAAACCACCATGACGTCTTTCTCTGATGGATTCTTTCCTTCCATTTCTCTCTCTGTTCGGTACAGGCAATGCAATGTTCTTCTCTAGTGGCACTACTCGTCCCGTAGAGATTTACAACAAAATACATCATTGACACCTCTCTCGTCAGCACATTTCCTATCAAGTTCCCCAAACAGCGTCTGTTATAGACCCTAAAAATAAGAAATTAAAAAATGTCAGATAAGTGGCATGTAAATAGGTAGACCCCCATTAGGCAGGCAGGGCCAGTATGTAGGCAGGCAGGGCCAGTATGCAGGCAGGCAGGGCCAGTATGCAGGTAGGCAGGGACAGTATACAGGCAGGGACAGTATACAGGCAGGGACAGTATACAGGCAGACAGGGCCAGTATACAGGCAGACAGGGCCACTTATAGGCAGACAGGGACAGTATATAGGCAGTCAGGACAGTGTATAGCACCAGTGCAGTGTATGAGTAGGTCAGGGCAATTATAGGCAGCCCAGGCAGTGTATAGGTATGCAGTTCTATAATAGGAAGCCAGGGCAGGATATAGGCAGCCAGGGTCAGGGCATCATATAGCCAGGGCTGGGAATATGTAGCCAGGGCAGGTCATCATATAGCCAGGCAGGGTATAGGTAGCCAGTGCAGGCAATCATAAAGGCCAGGGCAGGGTAAAGGTATCGCATTGCAGGGCATCATATAGCCAGGGCCAGGTAATAGTATCCGGCAGGGCATCATATAGCCAGGGCAGGGCATAGGTAGCCAGTGCAGCATCATATAGCCAGGCAGGGCATAGGTAGCCAGGGCACGCAATCATATAGCCAGGGCAGGGACTAGGTATCCAGGGCAGGGCATCAAATCGCCCAGGGCAGGGTATAGGTATCCAGGCAAATGCTCATTATAGCCAGGGCAGGGCATAGTTGTAGCCATGGCAGGATCAATATAAGCCAGTGCAGAGGCATAGGTAGCCAGGGCAGGGCAATCATATAGCAATGCAGGGTAATACGGAGCCAGGCAGGGAATCAGTCGCCAGGGCAGGCAACAGTAGCCAGGGCAGTGTAACAGTAGCCAGGGCAGGTAACGTAGCCAGGGCAGGTATCAGTAGGCCAGGGAGGGGGTATAGGTTAGCCAGGCAGGAGTATAGGTAGCCAGGCATGGTATCGGTAGCCATGCAGGGTATCATAGCCCGGGCAGGGCATCATATAGCCCGGGCAGGGGATCATATAGCCAGGGCAGGGTATAGGTAGCAAGGCAGGGTATAGGTAGCCAGGGCAGGGGCATCATAAAGCCAGGCAGGGTATAGGTAGCCAGGCAGGTAACAGTAGCCAGGGCAGGGCAATCAAATACCAGGGCAGGGTATAGGTAGCCAGGCAGGGCATCATATAGCCAGGCAGGGTATAGGTAGCCAGGGCAGGGTATAGGTAGCCAGGGCGGGCATCATAAGCCAGGCAGGGTATCAGTAGCCAGGGCAGGGGGCATCATAGAAGCCAGGGCAGGGTATAGGTAGCCAGGGCCAGGGCCATCATATAGCCAGGTCAGGGCTATAGGTTAGCCTGGGCAAGGGTATAGGTAGCCAGGGCAGGGCAATCATATAGCCAGGCAGGTATCATAGCCAGGCAGGGCATCTATAGCCAGGCAGGGGCAGTATAAATAGCCAGAGGCAGGGGCTATTTATAGGCACCAGGCAGGTCAGTATATAGCCAGGGGCATGGGCGTATAATAGGCAGCCAGGGCAGTGGCAGTATATAGCCAGGGCAGGGCTATTATAGGCAGCCAGGGCAGGGGCAGTAATACCAGGGCAGGCAATTATAGGCAGGCCACGGGCATGGGCATGTATATAGCCAGGGTATTTGCTATTATAGGCACCAGGCAAGGGCATTATATAGCCAGGGCAGAAGGCAGTATAATAAGCCAGGTCAGGCCTATAATAGGCAGCCAGGGCAGGGGCAGTATAGGCAGCCAGGGCAAGGGCTATCATAGGCAGCCAGGGCAGGGCAGTATAAAGCCAGGCAGGCTATATAGGCAGCCAGGGCAGAGGGCAGTATATAGCCAGGGCAAGGGCAATATATAGGCAGCCACGGCGGGGCAGTTATTATAGCCAGGTTAAGGGCTTTATATGCACCAGGGCAGGGGGAGTATATAGCCCCGCAGGTGCCATTAATAGGCAGCCAGGCAGGGCAGTATAATAAAGCCGGGCAGGGCTATTATAGGCAGCCACGGCAGGCAGTAATATAGCCAGGTAGGGCTATTATAGGCAGCCATGGCCCCAGGGCAGTATATAGCCAGGCAGGGCTATATAGTCATCCAGGGGCAGGAGCAGTAAGGCAGCCAGGGCAGGGGCTTTATAGGCCATCCAGGTCAGGGGCATATATACCAGGGCAGGGGCAGTATAGGCAGCTATGGCAGGGGCAGTATACAAGCCGGGCAGGCAGTAATAGGCAGCTTGTGCCAGAGGCAGTATATAGCCAGGGGCAGGGCATATAGGCAGCCAGGGCAGGGGCAGTATATAGCCAGGGCAGGGGCAGTATATAGCCAGGCAGGGCAGGGCATTATATAGCCCAGGGCAGAGCATGGCAGTATATACCAGGGCAGAGGCAGTAAAGGCAGCCAGGTGCAGGTCATTATATAGCCAGGGCAGGAGGGCAGTATAGGCACAGCTAGGGCAGGGGCAGTATATAGCCATGGCAGGGTCGAAGTATAGTAGCCAGGGCATTGGGCAGAATAGGCAGCTAGGCAGGGGCTGTATATAGCCAGGGCAGGCAGTATAGGCAGCATAAGGCAGGGGCAGTAAAGGCAGCCAGGGCAGGGGCAGATATAGGCAGCCAGCAGGGGCAGTATAGGTCAGCCAGAGCAGGGCAGTTATATAGCCAGGGCAGGGGCAGTATATTAGCCCAGGCAGAGGGCAGATAGTGCAGCCAGAGCAGGTAGTAATAGCCGAGGGCAGGGCAGTAAATAGCCAGGGACAGGGCAGAATAGAGGCAGCCAGGGCAGGGGCAGTATATAGCCTGGGCAGGGGCAGTATAGCGCCAGGCATGAGCAGTATAATCAGCCAGAGCAGGAGCCAATGTATACTAGCCAGGCAGGGCAGTATATAGCCAGGGCAGGGGCAGTATAGGCAGCCAGTGCAGGGGCAGTATATAGCCAGGGCAGGGCAGGCAGTAAATAGCCAGGCAGGGGCAGTATAGGCAGGCATATAGCAGGCAGGGGCACAAATAGGCAGCCAGGGCAGGGGCAGTATATAGCCAGGCAGGGGCAGTATAGGTAGCAGGGCAGGGGCAGTATATAGCCAGGTGCAGGGGCAGTATAGCGCCAGGCAGGGGCAGTATATAGCCAGGGCAGGGGCAATATAGGCAGCCAGGGCAGGGGAAGAATAAACCCAGGGCAGGGCAGTATAGGCAGCCAGGGCAGGGTAAAGTAATAGCCAGGCAGGGACAGTAATAGGCAGCCAGGTCAGGGTCAGTATATAGCCAGGGCAGGGTCAGTATAATAGCCCAGGGCATGGCAGTATAGGCAGCCAGGGGAAGGGGCAGTATAAGGCAAGCAAGGACAGAAAGTAGTTTAAAAAAAAAAAAACGTAATACTCAACCACCTGACACCCGCTGTCCCGTCCTCTCACTCGGAGCGGTGGCCAGCTCACTGCGCAGATGCGGGGCCGCGGAGCAGGCGCGCGATGAACGTCATTACCTCCGCGCGCCTGCCCCGCGGCCTCCCTGGAGCTAGCAGACGGGATCAGTAGATCCCAGATGCTCAGCCCACGGTCGCTGCTTGCACCCGTGCGCGGTGCAGCGGCGCCGTGATGGCTGCATGTCTGGTCGGTGACCCCCAGCAGTCCCGTGTGCGAGGGGGGGGTCCTGTCGCCCCCTGCCCACAGAAGGTCCGGTCCGCCTGATGTGACCATTGCGGCCCCTGTAAATAGGCGCCATAGACCGGCACTCGGTGGCCCGCCGTGGGAACACTGTCCTCCTCGCTGGCCGATCCGGGCCGTTCCCTGCGGCCCGGTCGGACCCTAGCGCCCGCCGGGCAAATGCCGGAGATGGCCCTATGGTGCAGATCCGGGCCTTCCTAGTAATCCAAAGGCCACGTTCACGGACGGCTTAATTCTGCCAGCTTAATTGGCGCCGTACTCTCGCGTCAGATTTGCACTTCAGTACGGTTATCACCAATACCGCGTCAGCAATTACGGTAATTCCACTGCACTCATTGAGAACAGTGGAATCCGTCGCTCCTCCCCGCTCGGTGGGGGGGGGGGGGGGGGGGGGGGGGAGGCGAATCCGCCGCGGGGGGAGAAAGTGACATGCACATTATTTTACGGCGTCGGACGCGCCGTAACAATGCATTTGTCTATGGGTCCGGGAGCAGCGCCCCCCCGCCGGCTCCGGCCCCCAGCCCACACCCGCCCCTTATTCACCGGCGGATTTGTGCGCATCCCAAATACGGCGCACAAATCCGTCGGCAATAAGCCTGTGGAACACGGCCTAAGGGCAGGAGTGATGGGGAGAGGATAAGTCCCTAGGAGATAATGCCTACAACTATGGGCTGTTTGCCCTCTCATATATTACAGGTAGGTAAGGACAAGACCCTATGTAGGTAAGGCAAAAAGGCAAGGCCCCAGTCTGAAGGTAGGTGTTTTTCCCCAGTTAGGTAAGCTGTAGGTAGTTAAGGCGTCCCCTTTATATAGGCTGCAAGCGTTTAGGGACCACCTTTAGGTAGTATACTAGAAGTAAGGGGCTTCCTATGAATAGTATAACAGGCAGTGTAAGGCCTCATTTAGGTAGTTTTGCAGGCAGTTAGTGGGTCTCCTTTAGGAGTATACAGGTAGTTAGGGGCCATCCTTTAAGCTAGTGTGCAGGATGTCAGGGCCCCCCCCTTTAAGCTACTTGTGTAGGTATCAGGGCCCCTTTAGAATTTAGGTACCAGGGCCCCCTTTGTAGTCAGGGCCCCCCAGTAGGTAGTCAGGGCCGCCCCATAGATAGCCAGGGCCCCCTTTGTAGTCAGGAACCCCCTGTAGGTCGGCAGGGCCCCCCTTTAGCTAGCCAGCGCCCCTTTATGTAGTTCAGTGTGCCCCCTTTGTATCAGGGCCCTCTATAGGTAGACCAGGGCCCCTTTTAGTAGCTCAGGTGCCCCCACTTTTTGTAAGGGCCCCCTGTAGGTAGCCATGGCCCCCCTTCTTAGTCAGGGGCCCCCTGTAGGTAGCAGGGCCCCCTTGTAAGTCAGGGCCCCCTGTAGGTAGCTCAGTGACCCATTGTAGTCAGGCCCCTTTTGTAGTCAGGGCCCCCTTGTACGCAGGCCCCCCCTTGGTATGCCAGGACCCCTTGTAGCCAGGGCCCCCATGTAGTCAGGGGCCCCCGGTCGGTAGCCAGAGCCCCCTGTAGGTAGCCAGGGACCCCTTGTAGTGAGGGCCCCTTTTGTAGTCAGGGCCCCCCTTGTAGCCAGGGACCCCGTTTAAACAGGGCCCCCCTTTAGGTAGCCAGAGCCCCCCTCCTAGATCTAGGGCCTCCTTTGTAGTTCCAGGGCTCCCTGTAGGTAGCCAGGGCCCACTTTGTATTCATGCCCCCTGTATAGCCAGGGACCCCCTTGTAGTCAGGGTCCCCCTTTGTAGCCAGGACCCCCTGTAGGTAGTCAGGGCCCCTTTTGTAGTCAGGGCCCCTTTTGTAGTCAAGGCCCCCCCTTGTAGTCAAGGCCCCACCTTGTAGTCAAGGCCCCACCTTGTAGCCAGGGCCCCCCCTTTGTAGCCAGGACCCATGTAGCCAGGGACCCCCCTTGTAGCCAGTTAAAAAAAAAAAAAACAACAAATCAGCCCACTTAACCTGGCTCGGGCCTCCTGCCCCGGCACGCTCCGTGCTAGCTGAAGTGACGTACACCGCCCCGCGCCACCTACGTCAGCAGTAGGGGCCGCAGGCTGAAGGCCTAACCCCTTCACCCTGCCAGGGGGAGCAGGGGGACGCAGCGCTAGGGCGCTGTCTTCCGGACACCACGCAGCCCCGGGAGCGGGACATTAGTCCCCGGTACCCCCGGTCCGGGGCGCCGGGACGAAGGCCCCGGGCGTCCAGGAACGGATGCGCGGGGGGGCCCCGGGGAGCGACGGCACTGCCTCCGGGCCCACAGCGGATCGCGGGGCCCACCGGGGATTCCCCCGGGCCCCCCCGCGGCCCAGTCCGGCCTGGTTGTAGTCAGATATGAAAGCAGACTCTTCCTATTAAGTAGGTAAAGTCTCCCTTTAGTACAGGGTTTCCTCCATTAGGTAAATATATAGGGTCCCTCAATAGGTAGCTATATAGTTCCCCCAGTAGGTAGCTGAGGGAAATCCTATACTGAAGGCAAACTTTAAAACACTTAATAGGAAGATCGCCTCTTATCTACAACCTTTGGGGCCTAAATTTCCCTTAAAGGACCTACAAAAGGGGCCCCCCAGTAAAGGTTGGTATTGGGGCCCCTTCTAGTAGGTTTAGTAAAAAGGGGCCCTCTCCAAGTACAAAAAAAAAAGGACCCCCTTGTAAGGAAAAGGTATTATGGACCCAAATAATAGACATATGCCTCCATAGGAAATAGGACATATTTCCCATTAAAGGGATGTATATACTGTCCCCCATAGTTAGGATTGTATATACAGTAGGTTTTCCCCATAGTTAGGTAGGTGTACATAGAGCCCCCAAATTAGGGGGTGTAATATACCCTCCTCCCCAGTACTTAGCGTAAAATAGGGTCTCTTCCCCAGTACTTGGGTTTTAAAATGGGAGCCCCTGAAAAAAAAATAAAAGAAAAAAATAAAAAAAAAACTCACCTCTCCCCTTTTCCCTGCTCCCCCCTTGATTTTGAATAGGATTTGGGTGGCGTACACCTGTCAACCCCGGGACGCCATTTTCCTACTCTACAAAACCCAATCCTAGCGATAATGTAGGGCCTAGTACAG
>JAODAL010056106.1:0-23508 GCA_025379985.1 Phyllomedusa bahiana | reverse complement strand
GGCCTTTGGAAGCAGGACAATGTAAACCCTTACTTCCTATCATCTATCCATTCATCCATCTCATTTATATGTCTGTCATAGTTTATAGTTCCAGTATTGTTATACAATCCCACTAACAACATTCAATAGTTTACAAAAGTATTTTACAAAGAGCTGAGTAGCTTTTCCTATAATTTGCTGTGTTCTATTTTCTCCATTCATAATAGTTTTCAATGATCATCTAAGCTATTACAATGCATTGCTCTTGTGTAGCATGATATAACTGAAAATAAGTACAAAGTAAAGTAGCGCAAGTAGAGTTGTTGAAGAGATGTATGACATTTGATTTGTATTTTATTTGGCCAGAAGGTGGCAGCATTTAGCAGAAGCAACAAATAGTGGACTTCTGCTTTCTGATTTCTGTGAAATCTTCTGCTCGTCTCCACTTTGTGTATGTGACCATATGTCAGCATGTACCTTTGTTTAAAATATTACCTAAATATATAAATAAATAAAAGCTTTTCTCTTTAGGTTATGTTCACACGGCTTATTTTGGGGCGCATTTCGTTGCGTATTTCGTGGTGTACTGCGGTTAATACGTGGGGAAATGTGTCCCATAATTACAGTAATCCATAGCTCTCATAGAGAACTATGGATTACGCCTCCTCTCCCTGCCCATACAATACGATTATATTGTACGCGCGGGGAGATAAGTGACATGTCAATTATTTGCGGCGAATACGCATGTCTATGGGGCCGGCGGCCCTTAGGCTATGTTCACATGGCGTATTTCGGCGCACACTCTGTGCGCCGCAATACGGCAGGTATTTTAGCAGTACACACTCGCCAGCGTGTACTTCTAATGCGCGGACAGCCGCCTCCCATTGACTATCAATGGGAAGAAGTGACATGTCAATTCTTTTCCCCGATGCGTACTGTACACTGGGGAAGACAGCAGGTAATCATAGTTCTCAATGAAAGCTATGAATTACTGTAAATACGCTGTATGAACATACCATTGGGTGAATTCACACGACTTCTTGCTGTATAGCGGTGTGTACTGTGCGCACTGTTATATTCTGCTACTTTAGAAGTACGCACTGGCCAGCACATACTTCTAACTCACTCTGGCCCTGCCCCCAATTACTTCCGTTCTCCCTGGCTCATAAGCAACCGGGAAAACATCTACTTATCAATGAGTACTATGATTTTACCGTAATTGTGGAGTACGGCCTGCAATTATTACCATGTGCACATACCTTTACTAATAATTTTGCTTTTGTTTTTACATAAGTTAATAACTTAACAATCAACTTGTAATTTCAGGCATCCAATGAATCCAACAACAGCTGCACCAGTGGAACCGTAAATATTGTTTTATTACTTTTTATGGGGCAAAAAATAAATGAGTGACTAATTGTAACTACCACAATGGCTTTAACACATTTTCAACTTTTTAATCCAGTAGGGTACCATTGAAGTTGTAACCACGTGTCTACCATTCATTCCCAGCCCAGACCCAACCTTATTCATAACCGCTTTGTTATCCATAGCTTCTTTAAAAGTATACTACATTTATAATGGCTTTACTGGGAAAGCTCCTGGCATCATGCTAAATTTGTATGTGTGATGAATGCTGCATGAAAATTTTTTTTTTTTTCTATAGGCAGTCATTGAGGGCGTCATGTATGAAATTTGGCGTGTAAACACCAAATTTCATGTGCATTATACCAGCATACAATGCGCCTGATTTATGAACCCGCTCATATAACTGTACTCTATTTAGTACTAAGGCAACTTGTAAAGGCAGTTGATCACACTGGATTTTATTTAGGGGTACCAGAGTACAGAGGGCTACAGGGGTATAGAGTACATATGCCCATCACACTTTTTAGTTTTTGAATTTGCAAAAATTTGAAAAAGCACGTATCATTTCATTTACACTTTGCAAATACTTGATACTTTGTGTTACTCTATTACATAAAATATCAATAAAATACATTTAAGTTTGTGGCTGTAACATTTAAAAATGAGGAACAGTTCAAGGGGTATGAATACTTTTGCAACCCACTGTATCAGCACACAAAAGGGCACATGTATGAAAAGTGGCGCCGCCTTGACAGTTGTACCTCTAAGTAAGTTAGTGTAGCACTCGTCAGTATGTATAAAAGTGACTCACAGCAATTTATAAATGTGTGCCATTGCGAGACACATTTATGCGCCAAAATTTGTCTCAGCCTCGCTACCATGAAATTGATATGGATTGAGACAACAGTTTCGCGACACAGTTTGTCACAACACATTCATAAATCTGGCATAAAGCTCCCACATAGAGGGCCACATGTATGAAAACTGTTTATATCTAAAACTCACTTTTTGGCCCATAGTAACCTATGCCCATAGTACCCATAGAACTGGCACATACAAAAGTGATGGGTCTGTAGCAGCATGCAGGCGTAGGACTGTTCATAAATCTATGGAATAGGGCCATAACAGGTTTTTTGACTCAAAGCATGCCATATGTTTATACCATCAGGTATCATGTTCATACTCTTAGGCATTAAGGCAATAAAAAAAACCTTGCTATTACCTGCACCTAGTCTATTTCTTAGAAAAACACCTGACCTGAAAACAGCAACTCATGCAAACTGTACTGTTATGCCTTAGATTACTCTCCAACTTTCTTATAGACCAGGGTTGGGCAATTAATTTTCCGATGGGGCTGCATGAGAAAGTGGGATGGTTTTAGAGGGCCGGACTAATAAAAACATAGGGTGAACGGGGAAAAATTCGCTTTTGGGGTTTATTTTTGTGGAAACTTACTCTGTACCCTCAGTAAGGCAGGTATATAGATAGATATAGGTCCCCACAGGCAGGTATATAGATAATTATAGCTCCCCACAGGCAGATATATAAATATAGTCCCCACAGGCAGGTATATAGATAATTACAGCTCCCCCCAGGCAGGTATATATAGTCCTCATAGGCAGGTATATAGATATACAGCTCCCCTCAGGCAGGTATATATAGTCCTCAGAGGCAGGTATATAGATAATAACAGCTCCCCCCAGGCAGGTATATATAGTCCTCATAGGCAGGTATATAGATAATTACAGCTCCCCATAGGCAGGTATATATAGTCCTCATAGGCATGTGTATAGATAATTACAGCTCCCCCCAGGCACATATATATAGTCCTCATAAGCAGGTATATAGATAATTACAGCTCCCCCCAGGCAGGTATATATATTCCTCATAGGCAGGTATATAGATAACTACAGCTCCCAATAGGCAGGTATACATAGTCCTCATAGGCAGGTATATAGATAATTACAGCTCCATAGAGGCAGTTATACATAGTCCTCATAGGCAGGTATATAAATAATTACAGCTCCCCCCAGGCAGATAGATATATAGATTATGACCAAAATGAAAAATAACAAACCTAATACTCACCTTACCAGCTTTCCTGCCGAGCGTCTCCCCCTTCTGCCCGAGGCTGGTGGGTGTGATGATGTCATCACGTTGCCAGCGGCGGGACGCTCCTCCGGCAGCTCATCGGCGCACAGAGTGATTACTCCGTGCGCCGAGGAAAGGCAGCAGCCACTCACCGCTTCTCTGCCCAATTCACAAAAACTGAGGATATTAACAGTAGCGCTGACGGCCCGCCGCGGCCTCACAACACTACCCGGCCACGGCAGCCGTCAGTGCTATTATTAATAGACCTGGGCGTAATACGCCATGGGCCGCATCCAACTGGCTGACGGGCCGGATACGGCCCGCGGGCCGTACAATGCCCAGGTCTGTTATAGACGGCATTTCTATTTTGTCAGAATCATTAGTTGGAGATAATATAGGAGATAACATGGCAAGCTTTAAGATAGCTCTGTAAATACATCACATATAGATATGGAATACTATTTGGTTAAATCTTAGTGGGGGGCACTTTTTGATCAATGATAATATTTTAGCTTACAATTTGCCATTGCAAAGGTCCAAAGTCAAAATATAGAAAAGACTTATAATAAAGGTATTGTTGCTCTAAACATTGTACATATCCTACTGCATTTATTTTTATATTTATATGTGTTTGTATTTTTTTTTTCAGCCAGGACCAGGTGATATATGTTCTACCACGTAGTGACCGCCAAGCTCTGGTTCTTCAAAATATCACCTCCTCATTCGATGAGATGGTAATGAGATGCATCTCCTGCCTAAGTGTTGAAACTACATACATAGCCCGTCTATCCTTAGGGCCTACAAACTCCTTTATTTCAAACCTTAGATTTGTATACATTTAAGAAAAAAATGTAAACGGCTTGAATTGTACATGCAGTTTTGTGGTACTTTTTAGAGCCTAACTTAAAGGGTTTGTCTCACTACCAGGATGGCTTTCTATGTTAAAGATCTTGCAAAAACAAATCACTCTGCAATATGTGTCCATTAACAGTGTCCTACCTATTCTGAGATATCCCCTCTTGTATGGGCTGCATCAGCTCCTCAGGTCGCTATAGCTACAGACCTGTTAGATCTCTTCTTATAGGCTGCCAGCGCTAGTTGCTATAGCTACAGACCTGTTGTCCTCACTGCAGGACAGTAGAAGCCAGTAAAGCCAGTAAACACACCATTGAATTCAAAAATGAAACTGAGGAAACAGGACTGAGGTAAGATGAATCTATGTAGTGAGACAACCCCTTTAAAAGTGGATATAAAACATGAGATGTATCAGTCTTTCCTCTATAATTTTCATCCTGTTTGGGTTCACCTTTGGCTTTGCCTCAAAAACTAAATCAAACATTGGACCAAGTGTAATCACAACATAATGGAAATTTGCAAATACTTTATTGAGATTTATGGATAAATGGAAACAAAATCCAGAAATTGATACACAAAAACTTGTCAGATGGTGAGAGAAAACATTTTGTGAGACAACTACCCTTCTCTAATTTTATCTTCCAGCAGCATTTCATTATTGAATACTATGAATATGTTAAAGTTTCCAAAAAGTGAAAAAATAGTGCTTAAAAGGAACCTGTCACATAGGTTATGCCCCCCTTGCTGAGGGCAGCACAAGCTAATGTCAGACCTGCTGTTTCCAGCGCTGTGTCTCTTATTCTGTAAGATGCTGTAGTTTTAGAGGATTTAATGCTCAAATCTGCAGTTTTCAGCCAGAAAAGAGTCATGAAAAGAGTTTTTTTATACCCTGCCCTCCTGAGGCTAGCCCCGCCTCAACTGATTAACCTATTACGGGGCTGGTCTTTTGTGGGCGGGGCTAACACCTGCTTATGAATAAGATTTGAGCATTAAATGCTCTAAAACTACAGCATCTTACAGAATAAGGGACACAGCGCTGGAAACAGCAGGTCTGACACTAGCTTGTGCTGTCCTCAGCAAGCGGGGCATAAACTATGTGACAGGTTCTCTTTAAATATAAATCACAAGAACATTTATTATCAAATGGAATAGGCTTTATAAAGCTCTAATTTTTATTACAGCACCTTCAGATTCTTTGTGTAAATTTGAAAAATTGCAGACAGGCACAAAGTATATTGTAAGGTTATATTATTTCATGGCAGTGATTATTCTTATATTTATTATATATATCAATTGTAGAATTGAGAGCTGGCTAGCATATAAGTAGGATATTATACTATCCAGTTTATATGACATTTTACACCATACAGTAATACAAGGCAAAAGTGCTCCTCCTGAGGTGTCTTTAGATGAGAGTCATCATTTTATAGCATTATATTTTAGCTTCAATCAAAATGACATTACAGAGATTTACTTTTGTCCTACCGCATGAGCAGAGCATGAACAGGACAGTATGTGTCTGCAGGGCAGTGGTGCTTGTAAATCCAGTTATGTATTGTCTATTTAATTTACTAGATAGTCTTCAGAACCCAGACGATGACATTTTCATTAAGAAACTATTCTGCTTAGGCTTGGTTCACATACGTATTGGAGGTTCCGTTCAGAACCTTCGTTACATGTTTTTTCGGGAGTGATGGAAAAAATAGTGCAGCAATGTGCATTATTTTTTCTGTCTAAACAACAGAAACCTGACAGACCCATTGTAGTCAATTGGACGTTGGTGTGAATTGTGAAAGATTCTTATGTGTCCGTTTTCACCTCTGCAAAAGAGGTTCTGACACAGCTGTGAACCAAACCTTATTTGATGTGGGCACTACTATTATACCTATTTTTGGGATATAAACAGCGTCACCAACAAACAGTTGTGTCACGAATGACGGGAAGTGGATCATCTTGGTCACCGTGAGAAGAGGATTAGAGCCACGCCAGCGAACGGAGTCTACGAAACCCCCCGGTTCTTCACCAGCGGCCACAGCAAAGCTGGTTGGGCTTTGCAGCAGGGGACTCCCAGGTCGCTACCCCTGATGTGGCCAGTTATGGTGTCAGCCGAGGTGCAGCGTAGTACAAAGAGGTCAAACAGAGGCATAGTCAAGTCCAGGCAAAAAGGTCAGGGCAGGTGGCAGGCAAATGTGGTGAAAGTCCAAGCATTGGGGCAGTACACTGCAGAATACAATCAAAGCTTCTTGGCAGTCAGACGTGGGTGAAGTGAAGTAATGAAGGGTCAGTGCCAGGTGATTTTCCAATCAGCGGTATGCTAACCCTTTAAATCTCAGATAGCCAGCACGCAGGCAGCCTAGGGAGTGAGTATACATGTGCCGGCCAGCCGCCAGAGGACAGAGGGGAGAAGGAGCGGGGAGAGGTACGAAGCTGGGGCTCCGGGACATACACACATGAGATGATGAGTTGACTGTTTGAATCAGACTGTTTGGACCCTCGTTAACACTGAGAACATGGGTTTTGTATCCCTTTATTTGAAAGAAAGAGGTGGCTGCTATCATAGTCACCTGCATATTTTGCAAAGATTATAATATAGAGTGAATGCACGTTTAACCATATATTTGCAGCATAAAGGGGATACAAGACATGGGGTATAATGTGCGGTCTTTGAATTGAGTCCAGGTCCATATCTGAAGCTTTCTAATGTGATAGGTTGACCACAGTTTTATAGTTGATGTGGGCCTGATAGACAGAGTTGAATAAGATGGCTATTATGTCTCTAATTCTAAAGGCATATGATAAATATCTGTGCAATTTTCAAAATGTTAGATTGTCATGTGGAAGCCAGACTCACCTGAGAATATACAGAAGGATAAAGAAGTTCACTTCTATGTAAACGCGTCTATAGTAGATGGGGTGAAGGCTAAGCTAAAGGCATCTACCATCACATATACGTAAGTAAAATATGAATGGAAGTTACCCCTTCTGTGGCTTACATTTATTCTGTTATTCCACTTAATTGTATGCACTTCTCTTTTACTTAGCATTTTGGTTGAAGATACCCAGAATCTTATTGATCAGCAAACATACAATGACACTTCTGGTCAACGAAGCGCTGCCTCTTACTATGAACAGTATCATTCCCTAGATGATGTAGGTTTTATTCCTATTCTTCTACATTTATGGTAAAGGTGTTTGCTAAATACTACAAAAAGATTTTTAGCCTTTTCACTATAATATTTTGTATATCATTAAGGCTCTGTTCTTATCACAATATAACAATACATATTCATAGGGTTGACCCTATATATGTTAAACAGTCCACTTTTGACATTTTTTGTGGGGTGGGGTCTAAAATTCAACATTCTTTTTTTCACTTGCATGGAAAGGTAAGGTTGGCTATACTATTCAATACAGAAGCATCAGAGATATGACGTGCAGATAATCATTTAGGGCGACATGTATGTACGGGGCTATGACAGAAGTCTGGCATCTTTTCAGCCTGAAAACTGGCGCAGTCCTGTTCGCCAATATTAGGCCTTTACAAAGCGCCTGCAGCACTTGTAATGTGCCTGACATTGAGGGGCGAGCTGGAGACGTGTCGCACTACAACCATACAAAGCTACACATTTATGACTTTTGAACGGCAAATCCAGGTGCATTACTGCTGAAACAGTTAGAGCATGTTAAAAGTGGCTTACCTGAGTCAGAAGTGTCGCTTTGTAGCTAGAAAGCGCTAAATCTATGACCATCGGTAGAACAGGTTCATAAATTCAGGCGCATTCTATGCTACTAATATGTGCAAAAAAATGGTGTCTGAGCGCCCAAATACATACATGTCAAACTTAGATACTAGAAATATGAAAAGCAAATATGTTATGTCATACATGATGGGGATATCCCTTCATTATGACCTTTTTTCATTTAACATGGTTATTTTCATCTATTTATTTACCAGATATACTACTGGATGGAACAAATGGTGGAGTCACATCCTGATATGCTGGAAAAATTTAAAATAGGAAATTCATTTGAAAAGCGCCCTCTCTACATTCTGAAGGTAAGAAACACACCCACTAGGCTCTATAAAACTAGTCTGTCTTTCTGGAACCCTGGAAACTGCACATATAATATGTGAGCTGTTGATGGCATATGGGTATCTCCTTCGTCCATTCTTGGGTAACCTAATAATTTAGTGTGTATAATCTGATGAAATGAGAGGGTTCAAGGAGACCCAATGGGTTAATAACTATTATAATTATTATTTAGTGTCCAGCCAGTGGTGACCTGGGGGGCAAAAATACCCGTGTAACATAGTAAGCAAGCGTCCAGTTTCTGTAAATCTAGTGACCCAGTGAAGGGTTCATAATGGTCCGGTCACTGATTCATGAGTGGGTATTCTTGTGTAGAAATTTTTACTTAGTTTTGACCTATGGGGCCTTTTTTATAAGAGATATACAGTATGTTTACAGTAATAGAAATTTTATATAGAGAATCTTGATCACTGTCCACGCAATTAATGCTCCATTAAAGGATTTGAGTTTTCTGTAAGGCTACAGACTGGTGTTCGTTGGTCTTTTGGTCATCTAGCTAAATTAAATTAGGGCTAAAGACTGTAAAAAATATATATGTCTCCTAGAATTACACTGGGGAACCAAAAACCATTTTTTTTGGTGCCTAGAAATTTTGACCATATTCTATGTATTTGAGTGCTGCTGAGTCTGAAAATCCCACCCGTTTTGTTCTAGCAGCTCTAGTTTCTGAGATGTTGATTACATGATTCTACATTGTTCCTGTGATTAATTTCTTTAAAAATCTGTAGTGCAGATGAATATTATTAAATTTTTTCCTGCACATTCATGTTGTTGTTTGCTTGTGTTCTTTAAATGTTCTAAAATTTATCTCTTTTCTGTTTTACATGAATTTCCAACTTTTTTTTAGTAAAATATTGAGTGAGCACTATTTTCAGCAGCATATGCTTGATAAGGTGGCAATGCCGGATCTCCAAGACAAGAGCTAGAGAAAACGGTTGTAATTTTTAGAATCAGCACCCCAAACATACTCAAAAACAGTTCTGACTTTCTAGGCACCAAATCAAGTGTTCCCCAGTGTTATCAATGGACTATTCATGAATTTAGGAGCAGAAAAACAGTACAATAAAGAGGTCAACTAAATAAAGTACCGTATATACTCGAGTATAAGCCAAGTTTTTCAGAACAAAAAAAGTGCTGAAAAATCCGACCTCGGCTTATACTCGAGTCACTGTCGGCACTCGGGCGCTGCGATGGTCCGTGCGCTGGCAGGGACACTTCAGTTATATGAGACTCCTCAGGGAGCGCATATAACTGAAGGCCGAGTCAGCTGACAGCGTCCGGGCACTGCCATGGCCCGGGCACTGTCGGTGATCTCTTCCCCTGTATGTGACTCCTCCGGAGCGCATACAGGTGAAGAGATACCACTGCGAAGCAGAGTTTGGGACCGTCCGGAGTTTCCGGCACAGGCAGTGTGTGTCATAATGCTGCCTGAGCAGCCTGATGACATCACGCGCTCTGTGCCGAGAAGACGGAGTGGAGCACCCGGGAGGCGGAGCAGCGGGGGATTGAGGTGTTTGTTTTTTGTTTTAAAACCCTGCCTATAACCTGCTTAGAGGGACCTATAACTGCCTATAGCCTGCCTATGAGGACCCATACCTGCCTATAACCAGACTAGGGGGACTTATACCTGCCTATAGCCTGCCTATGGGGCATATACCTGATTATAACCTGTCTACGGGGGCATATACCTGCCTATAGCCTGTCTATGAGGAACTATACCTGCCTAGAACTGCTTATTCCCTGCCTATGAGGACCTTTACCTGCCTATAAGGACCTATACCTGCCAATACCCTGCCTATGGGGGCAATCACCTGCCTATGGGGACATATAACAGCCTATACCAGCCTCTAATCTGCCTATGGGGGACATTAAACTGCCTATACCAGCCTATATCTGCCTATGGGGGACATCAAACTGCCTATACCTGCCTATATCTGCCTATGGGGGACATTAAACTGCCTATACCTGTCTATGGGGGACATTAAACTGCCTATACCTGCCTATGGGGGACATTCAACTACCTATACCAGCCTATACCTGCCTATGGGGGACATTAAACTGGCTGTGTAATTTTATTGGTATCCATTGTTATTTTTGAGATTTACCAGTAGTCGCTGCATTTTCCACCCTAGGCTTATACTCGAGTCAATAAGCTTTCCTGTTTTTTGAGGGCAAAAGTAGGCTTATACTCGAGTATATATAGTAAAATAAATATACCACAGGAGTAGACTCTGCAGTGGTAGTGGATCCCCCAGTTATGACCTTCACTATGGCCACTTGTAATCTGTGTAGGGATCCATGTTTTTAAAGTTATTAGAATAGCAATAAGGGAAAAGTAATCAACCTGGGAGTCTCTTTGGCCATCATTTCTTCAAAAATAGGTAAGAAGAGGGTGGATTAAAATCAGCAGTTCCTTCTGTTCTTAGATGGCAAAGTGGTAGCATAAACTACTGAAGCAATAGTTTGAATACAGCCCTTCTCCTTAAAGTATTGCCATAATTTTTCTTTTTAAAGGTCTTGTCCATTTGGCTGTTTTCACTCTTAACAGCCTTGTCAGGCTCACAATTCCTGTGTAGGCTGTTAGTGTTACTCAAGCAGGTACTGACATTTCAGCTTTGATAGCTCCGTTTCCTAGCTGAGCCTGTTACAGAGACATTAGTGACTGAGAGGATGAGGAAAACAATGTCACTGTTCAATCAGGATGGCTGGCAGGATGTGAGCTAGCAGAGCTGTATTGGCCATGAGAAGAAGTGTCTAGTGAGATAGACAAACTTACATGCTGCCAATACATACTGTTAGCTGCTGAATGGCTCGGTTATCTTTTATGTAATTATACATAAATGTGCTCTGCAGGCCTGACAGGATGGTACAAGGCTGCTCCCAAGTCAGTAACTTTAAGTATTAAAGTTTTTCTCAGTAGAAAGATAATATCAGAGACTGAGAAGCAAGCTCCATCCTGCTGAAAAGACACAATGGGAAGTGACATCACCAGCTGGGCTCCTGCTAGAGCAAAGAGGGATGTCAGTAAATTAGGGATGCTTATGTAAACAAGCAGAGATAAGAATTGCTTTAATGAGAACCTGTCACATAGATTGTGCCACCCTGGCTGAGGGCAGCACAAGCTAGTGACAGACATGCTGTTTGCAGTGCTGTGTCCCTTATTCTGTAAGATGCAGGAGTTTTAGAGCATTTACCCCTCAAATCTTATTCATGAGCAGGTGTTAGCCCCACCCACCAAAGACTAGCCCCGCCCACTGACAGTTATTCACATGTTTCTACCTATTCAAAGTAATAGGTTTATCATTTGAGGTGGGCGGCGCTAGCCTCAGGTGGGCGGGGTTTGAAAAAAAAACTGACTTTTTTTCTGGCTGAAAACTGCATTAAATACTCTAAAACTGCAGCATCTTACAGAATAAGGGACACAGCACTGGAAACAGCAGGTCTGACACTACCTTGTTCTGTCCTCAGCCAGGGGGCATATATATACTCTCAAGCTAGTGTGACAGAAACTGATGCAGTCTCTTTAAGGCTATGGTCGACACTAGCAATACGGGACAGAAAACAGCCTGAAAGTGGCAGTTTTTTTGTGATGCAGAACCATGTTTTTTGTCACACTTTGTACAAAAACCGTGGTTGCTTCTCTTTTTTTTGCCGTCAAGCATACAATTGTATTGTATGGAAAGACAGCAAGAAAACTAAAAGCGCCGGCGTATTATACAACATGTTATACAATACGTTGCCGCCAGAAGACGAGCGGAGATAAGATGAGCTGTGGAGACTACAGCTTGTCTTTTCTATTGCCGTCTATGAGGCGCCAGGTAACGATCGTATCTTCGACCTTATAAAAAACAAGGTGAACATGTATGAATTCGAATGTGTATTTTTTTTGGCGCATTACACTCTATGCCCATACAAAGTTTGGCGCATTGAGCTCTATGTAATGCGCCAAAAATCTTCATACTGTCGTATTCTACACTCTTCTATATCTATTTAGAACTGGCGCCAAGTACAAAAAAAGTACGCATTCAAATTCATACATGTTGCCCTAAAAGCGCCGAAGATACCATCATAATCCTTTGCAGTGGAGACATAGCCTAACTCTGAAATAAAGCAAAATTGGAACAGCATTGTATCTGGTGATAGTCTTTGGGTTGCAAAAAAATTCATACTCCTTGAACTGTTCCTCATTTTTAACCGTTACAACCACAAACTTTAATGTATTTTATTGATATTTTATGTGATAGAGCAACACAAAGTAGCAAGTATTTGTGAAGTGTACAGAAAATGATACGTGCATTTCCAAATGTTTATGACTTAAAAAAACTGAAAAGTGTGGCGTGTTTTTGTCAATACTTTGTACGGACACCTTTAGCTGCAATGACAGCTGCAGTCAGTTTGTTGGATGTCTCTTCCAGCTTTGAGAGGTTGGTAGAGACATCTAGAGGTTGGAATTTTTGACAATTCTTTTCTGCAGAATTGCTCTAGCTCAGTCAGATTGGTTGGCAGACATTTGTGAACACCATTTTTTAAGTCATGCCACAGATTCTCAATAAGGTTTAGGTCTGTACTGGGCCATTTTAACACATGAATATGCTTTGATTTAAACCATTCCATTGTAGTTTTGGCTGTATGTTTGTGGTCGTTGTTCTGCTGGAAGGTGAACATACGCCCCAGTCTCAAGTCTTTTGCAGCCTCTAACAGGTTTTCCTCCAGGACTGCCCTATATTAAGCTACATCCATCTAAACTCTGAGCAGCTTCCCCGATCCTGCTGAAGCAAAGGATCCCCACAGCATAATGCTGCCACCACCATGCTTCATGGTGGGGATAGTGTGTTCAGGGTGATGTGCAGTGTTGACTTTCCTCCACACATAGCACTTGATATTCCCCTACATAGCTTTTGACAAACTGAAGGACTTTGTATGGCTTGCTTTCAAAAACCTTTCTTCTTGATATTCTTCCATAAAGGCCAGATTTGTGGAGTACGCAACTAATAGCTGTGAACAGATTCTCCCACCTGAGCTGTGGATATCTGCAGCTGCTCCAGAGTGATCCTGGATCTCTTGGCTGCTTTTCTTATTAGTTTTTTTGTCTGGGCTGTCAGTTTAAGTAGACGGCCATGTCTTGATAGGTTAGTAGTTGTGCCGTACTTCTTCCAGTTATGGATCATAGACTGAACGGTGCTCCATGAGATGTTCAAAGTTTGGGCTATTTTTTTAAAACATAACCCTGCAATACACTTTGCCACAACTTCCCTGGTAGGTTCCTTGATGTTCATGATGCTCGTTGTTCACTAATGTTCTCTAACAAACCTCTGAAGACTTCACAAAATAGCTGTAGTGATGCTGAGCATAAATAACAAACAGATGTACTCTATTTACTAGTAACGTGACTTAAAAAGGCAGTTGGTCACAGTGGATTTTATTTAGGGGTATCAGAGTACAGAGGCTGTATACATATGCACGCCACACTTTTCAGTTTTTTAATTTGCAGACATTTGCAGTACCTTTGCCTATGTGTTTAAAGCTTATCAATGTCATGAGACTAATTCTCTAAAACTAAATGATATTTAATTTATATACTGCTATATATTGTAAATAATTATTGATTCTTATAAAAAATAGATACATATTTGGTTTGACAGATGAAATATAACACTTCTTTTCATGCCTGATTGTTTCTCAGATGACAGGGAAAGAGAAAACAGCAACAAATGCAATATGGATTGACTGTGGTATTCACGCCAGGGAGTGGATTTCTCCAGCCTTCTGCTTGTGGTTTGTTGGACATGTGAGCATCAGCCTTTTGCAAAGATATGTTACAACATATTCATAAGCAGCTTTTTATTGGAAGTAAACTTTTTTATTGCAGTATAATAAGTACTATACACTATGTTATGAATACACATACAACATACTCAAAGTGTGTCTCAGAGGTGCAATACGCTCTATTACATTGTATATATTGAAAGCACACATTTATTTAAAATGATCTTTAAAAGCGCCAAATTCCCTGTATAGATATAGGGCGAAATGTATGATCTGGGCGCACAGAGGTAGAATAGGCCTGAATGTATGGACCTGTTCTGCTGTGGGTCATAGATTTTGCACTTTCTAGCTCCAAAACAATAACTCAGGCTCAGGTAAACCACTTTTAACTTGGTCTGCCTGTTCCAATAGTACCGTATATACTCGAGTATAAGCCGAGTTTTTCAGCACAAAAAATGTACTGAAAAATCCCTCCTCGGCTTATACTCGAGTCACTGTCGGCGCTCGGGCGCTGCGATGGCCCGGGCGCCGGCAGGGACACTTCAGCTATATGCGACTCCTCAGGGAGCGTGTATAGCAGAATCCCGAGCACAGCCGACAGCGATGGGCACTGCCGAGGCCCGTCGCTGTCGGCGATCTCTTCCCCTATATGCAACTCCTCCGGAGCGCATAGAGGGGACGATACCACTGCGGGGCAGAGAGCGAGCGCACCCTGCGCCACAGTGGACTTCGGAAGGCCGCAAGCAGACTTGCAGCCGTCCGGAGTTTCCGGCACAGACAGTGTGTGTCATCACGCTGCGTGCGCGGCCTGATGACATCACCCGCCTGTGCCGAGAAGATGCAGGACAGCGCGCGGGAGGCCGGACAGCGAGGAGGCGGAGCGGCGAGGGAGTCAGGTGTTTGTTTGTTTGTTTTTTTATTACCTGCCTGTACCTGACTATACCTGACTATACCTAGCCTATACCTGACTATACCTAGCATATACCAGCCTACACTAGCCTATACCTGCCTATACCAGCCTATACCCTACCTATACCAGCCTATACCTAGCCTATACCCAGCCTATACCCTAGCTATTAGAACATATACCTGCCTATAACCTGCCTATTTCGTGCCTATAAGGACATATAACTGCCTGTGGGGACATAAACCTGCCTATAACTGCCTGTGGGGGACATATACCTGCCTATGGGGGACATTAAACTGCCTATGTAATTTTATTGGTATCCATTTTTATTTTGGATATTTACCAGTAACCGCTGCATTTTCCACCCTAGGCTTATACTCGAGTCAATAAGCTTTCCCGTTTTTTGTGGCAAAAGTAGGTACCTCGGCTTATACTCGGGTCGGCTTATACTCGAGTATATACGGTAATCTGTCTAGTTTTGCCATCTTCCAGTCATAAATGTGTAGACTCATACTGTTGTGGTGCGACATGCCTCCAGAATGTCCACACATTTTAGGCACATTACAAAGTGCCGCGGGTGCTGCATAATGCCCCTAATTTTGGAGCGCATGCAGGAGAGGAGATACCACTGCGGAGCAGAGAGCAAGCGCTCCGTGTTCCGCAGTGGACTCCAGGCGGCCGCAGACTGGCGGCTGTCCGGAGTTTTCGGCACAGGCAGCGTGTGTCATCACGCTGCGTGCGCGGCCTGATGACGTCACCCGCCTGTGCCGAGAAGACCAAGGAGCGCACCCGGGAGACGGAGCAGCGGGGAGAGAGGAAAGTGGTTGTTTTTTGTTTTAAAACGATGCCTATATCTGCCTAGTACTGCCTATACCTGCCCTATACCTGCCTAGTACTATCTATACCTGCCTATACCTGCCTAGTACTGCCTATACCTGCCTAGTACTATCTATACCTGCCTAGTACTATCTATACCTGCCTAGTACTGCCTATACCTGCCTAGTACTATCTATACCTGCCTATACCTGCCTAGTACTGCCTATACCTGCCTAGTACTGCCTATAGCCTGCCTATACCTGCCTAGTACTGCCTATACCTGCCTATAGCCTGTCTAGGGGGACCTATGCCTGCCTATACCTGCCTATAGCCTGCCTAGGCGACCTATACCTGCCTATAGCCTGCCTAGGGGCACCTATACCTGCCTATAGCCTGCCTAGGGGGACCTATACCTGCCTATACCAGCCTATAATGACCTATACCTGCCTATGGGGGCAATTGCCTGCCTATAGCCTACCTAGGGGGACATATAGCTGCCTATACTAGCCTATGGGATACATTAAACTGCATATACATGCCTATAACATGGGAGACATTAAACTGCCTATACCAGCCTATATCTGCCTATGGGGGACATTAAACTGCCTATGGGGGACATGAAACTGCCTATACCTGTCTATGGAGGACATGAAACTGCCTATACCAGCCTACATCTGCCTATTGGGGACATTAAACTGCCTATACCTGCCTATGGGGGACATTAAACTGCCTATGTAATTTTATTGGTATCTATTTTTATTTTTAAAATTCACCAGTAGCCGCTGCATTTTCCACCCTAGGCTTATACTTGAGTCAATAAGCTTTCCCGGTTTTGTGGCAAAAGTAGGTGCCTCGGCTTATACTCAAGTATATACGGTAGGTACTGAACAAAATAACTTTACACTGTATGTATATTTTTTGTGTGTGATTATACCCTATGGGACTCCAGTTAATGGCATTCATTAGAGGCATATACCTTCTACAGAAGGCTCAAATACTGTGTATACAGGACCTCAAATGATGGCTTAGCCCTTAATGGCCTGGCCATTTTCTTTTTATTTGTTTCTTCATCCTCACCTTCCAAGAGCCATAACTTTTTCAACTTTCAGTGATCACAGCAATATCAGGGCTTCTTTTAATGTACCATTTAATGTACTATATAATGTATTGGAAAAACAAAGAAATTCCTTGTGGAGTAAAATGGCATTTTTTTTTGTTGGAATGACTTCACAATGCCATATCTGTGATATGGCAATGTTCATGTTAATTGTTATGTTAACTTTATTCTGCGGGAATAAAGTGTGATTATGGTGGATCCCAAATTTAGTTTTTGTTACCTTTTGCTACTTTTTAAAAAATTCAAAACTGCGTGAGGGCTCATTTTGTGCACAGCAACCTGCAGTTTTTACTGGTTTTATTCTGGGATGTATGTGACTTTTTGATCACTTTTATTAAATTTGTGCTGGAATTCATGGTGACAAAGCTACCCACAACGTTGGCATTGTGTATTTTTTATGCCTTTTACTGTGAAAGATAAATACAGTAATGTGATATAGTTTAGACATTTATGGACTTGGCCATACTCATCACATAACATTTTTACTGTGTCTTAATTTATATTTATAATTTATATTTTTGAAAACTTTTTTTCATACAAATTTGTTGTGACCCTAGGAATCACTTGTGCAACAATTTCTGATCTTGAGGTGTAGTAGTACTACAATCATGGCAAACCTGGGTACCTTTATTAGACCCTCCAGTGTCATGAAAACCAAACAACAACCTGTGTGGGGGTGGAGGTGATCAAGAGATGGAAGGACTGCTGTCTAACACCTTAGATGCTGTGGTTACACTATGAAGTTATATCAGGAAATTAGTTATCTCATAATGTTGGAATTAAAAGTGACATGCACTTTAAAGGCAATTCATCAAAAGAAAACATCACCCTATAGAAAATGCTGGTACCATGTTATAGAGCAGAAAGAGCTGAGAAGGTTGATAAATTGTTCTGTGGGAAAAGATTCAACAGAATTTATATGTTACTGATTTAAATTCCTGCTTATTCTGGGTTAAGGAGTCCAGTGGGTAGTCTTATGAGTGATGGACAGCTATCTCCGTATGCACACTCATGCAAGAAAGGCTTCTCCATTACTGATAACAATGCCCACTGAACTCCTTAACCAAGAATAAGCAGAGATTTAAATAAATAACATACACAGTCTGTTAAACCTTTCCCCAAAGAACAATGTATCAATCTGTTCAGCTCTTTCTGTTCTATAACATGCTACCAGCAGATCAAATAGTATTTTCAATGTGACAGATTCCCCTTAAATCTTAAAATATTCCAGTCTTTGCACCGGCCAATGGAATGGACACAACCATTGAACATTTCCTCCTTTCTGAAGCTTACCTTTCAGCTCTGATGTATAAGTTATTATCATTCTATAACGCTACTAACTCTAGTTTTTAAGTTCTCAAAACTTCTTCTCATAATAAATAATTATCTAACACTGTACTTTGGTGCTTACTGTCTAGGCTGTGGGATTCTATGGTACAGACGAGTACATGACAAATCTATTGAAACACATTGACTTCTATATCTTACCAGTGATGAATGTAGATGGATACCACTATACATGGACCACAGTAAGTAGATTATTTGTACAGCAATTATTATGATTAGTGATAGTTGTATTAGATAGTATACCTAGTAGCATTAACAGACTCCACTTGATCTTTGAATCACAGACTAATAAAGTTTGTACATTTATCCTAAGACTTTTGAGATAGAATGTGGACTCCATAGTTCTGTTAATTATGGCATTTCATCCAAGTCTGGCACTGATGAAGCATGCCCATAGTGTTTCACTGTTGGTATCATGTTCTTATTATGAATTTATGTGTTAAATGTATGTTGTGGGACCCATGTCTTGGCAACAATTCTACTTTTGACTAACAAATTAACTGAACATTATAATTATAATGCTTCTTTTTTTTGGTAAGCAGTGGTCTTCATAAAGCAACTGTCCCATGAATATCATCAACCAAATTATGACTATAGTTCATTTTGTTTGTCTAAGTTGTTTTCTGGCTTCTATCAGAAAACCATTAATGAGCATTTTGAGCCATCAGATAGTGATCTGAAGTACAATTTAGTTATGGTGGAAGATAACAATGAAAAGCACAATGGCAAGTTTACATCTGAATGTCTCAAAATAAATTTAAGGATTTGCAATGGTCACAGTTGTTACTTAAACCCTACTAAGATTCTAAAGAAGGACCTCAAATTTGAGGCTCACACTGCAAATTCTCAGGGTCTAAAATTCTGCCCTGATTAATTCATTAACAAGTTGCAAAAGTATTCATATGCCTTAAACTGTTTCTCATTTTTAAATGTTCCAGCTTCAAACTTAGATGTATTTTATTGATATTTAATGTGATAGAGCAACACAAAGTAGCAATTTGTTGTGAAGTGTAAAGAAAATGATACGTGCTATTCCAAAATATGCACACTACACTTTTCAGTTTTTTAGTTTGCAAAATTGTGGAAAGGTATATATAATTTTCTTTACACTTCACAAATACATGCTACTTTGTGTTAATCTATCACATAAAATATAAAACACGCAGTCTATAGAGACAAAAAGAATAACTCACCACATGAGTATTGTAATGGCAGTATGAATGTCCGTGTGAGGGTTAATCCGCACCAGCCTTTTCTCGTCAGGGATATGCACTCCCCGCACTACCCCCGCAAACCAAGCACCCAAAGAACAGACCCCGGCAGTAAAAGAACTCCAAATAGCACAAATGAAACCAACGGGCTCCTTATAACGGTTTCATAACGCACGGCTGAGCCTGAAACGCGTTGGTTTCATTGCTGTTTGTACCTTGCAACACTGGATTAACAAATAAATCTACTTTTCTTGCGCACGTTACCGCTGGTTCCTGTTCATCTGTGCTATATTTGCACATAAAATATAAACAAAATACATTTAAGTTAGTGACTGTAACATTTACAAATGAGGACAACTTCAAGGGGTAGGGTAACTTTTGCAACACACTGTATATTTACAGCAGTTGGAGTGGCACTTTTCTGATATAGATCTTAAAATCCCCTGCATAGCCAGAGAGGTAACATTGTCAGATCCAGTTCAAGTCATAAATTTAAATTTTAGCCACATTCATTATACTCAGTTTATCCCAGTTCCTGACAGTCCACATTCGCTCTCTTAAGTCAGTTTGAATGACTGTTATATTTTAGGAATGTGAAATGTCAGAATAATTCTAGAGGCAATCATTTGTTTCAGCCGTTACCTATTTCATCACATTTCCAGCAGTTTAGAAGTTTACATACATCAGGTTGCTCGTGCCATAACATGGGATTAAAAATTACAGACAAACAATGTCATGGCTTTAGAGGCTTCTGATATGCTAAGTGAAATCATTTGAGTTCATTGAATGTGTACCTGCTGCAGTATTTTAATGTCTACTTTCAAAGACTACTTGCCTCTTTGCTTGTCATCATGGAGAAATAAAAAAAAACAATAAGTTAAGAACCCAGAAAAAGAATTGTGGACATGCACAAGTTTGGTAGATACTTGGAACCAATTTCCAAGTGTCTGAAGCTCCCCATGTTCATCTGTGTTAGTGATAATGTGTAAGTTTTTAAACACCAGCATCAAACCATTCAGGAAAGAAGCTATATTTTAAGGAAGGATGAATTCTGGTGCAAAAAATAGAAATTGATCTAAGAACAAAACCAAACAACCCTGTGAACATGCTGGAGGAAACAGATATAAATATATCTATATCAATAGGAAAATATGTCCTGTATCGACAAGACCTATGGTTAAAGGCCTCTCAGCAAGCAAGAAGCCACTGCGCTAATCCTGCCATAAAAAGTAAAGGTTTGCAACTGCACTTAGGGACAAATATCTTACTTTTTGGAGAAATGTCCTGTGGTCTCATGAAACAAAAATGGAACTGATTGGCCAAAATGGCCATTGTTATGAAGGAAGAAGTATCGGGGGGAAGCTTGGAAGCCCCAGAACACCATCCCAACCATGAAGCCCAGGGATGGTGGTAACAAGCGTCATTGTAAGGGCAAAAAAAAATGTGGAGCTATTGAAGCAGCATCTCAAGACCTCAAGCAGCACAAATGATCCCAAACTTACTTCTACAGTTGTGGCAAAATGACTTCACTACAATAAAGTGAAGGTAATTGGAAAGTGTCACAGATGTAGAGTAGAGCCACTGAGCCACCGCAAGCTTGATTGCGGTTGCGGCCGGGGTGTAACATGGTACTGCATCACTATTCAGAGACTTGGTTGGGAACAGACAATACGGTCAGGGCAGGAGGCAGACAACGTAGTCAAATGGCAATAGCAGAGGTCCGGGTAAACAGTAAATAGGAACAAGCTATGCTCAAGAACTAACACCAAAGGTCTGGCAGAGTGAAAAGGAAGTGAACTCTAGATATAGGATTAGCGGCCAGTGATTATCTAATCACTGGTGTTCTGGCCCTTTAAATTTCACAAAGCTGGCGTGCGTGTGCCCTTGGGAGCGGGAATGCGCTAGCTGGCACAAAGCAGAGGACCACAGCTGAATGGTGAATACTGCATGGCCATCCAAATTGGAAAAGCCACATGGCAAATGCAAGGTAGGTCCCAAGCAACCGAACCAACAGGCAGAGGCATTACAGTACCCTGACCTCTTTCAAGAAATACCAACGATCTGGGGCCCCAATTCATGGGAAGCATTCCAACCAACTACAAAATAACAAGCCTGTAGTGGACATTTCCTAAACAAGGAGGGGCACAGGAGGAACAATTTGGGAAAAAGACAGACACTGTGGGGTTGGCCTGGGCAGAGGGCAGAAGCTCTGAGTGGGACCATGAGCCAGGGACAGACTTAAATCTGTAGAGGCACCAAAAGAAAAATCTGCAAAAGGAGGTTAGCATTGGTCTGACGTGACACTTTCTTGCCTCTTACCTCTCTTAAATGTGCCTGGAGTTGTGTGGCATCCATCATCCGGTTCTGCAAGTTATTGTTTACAATGAAGCGGTCATCAGTGTGTGATGCACCCAAAGGGCATCCAATTCTTTGACTTTCTGTGATTCTTCCAGTATCTCTGTTGCAACCTGCTAATGACACTCTGTGACAATCTAAGCTCAGTGGTTACTTCCGTCTGAGAGCATCCTGCTTGAAGCCTCGCAATGACAAGGTACTGCTGATCAATTACAAGGTTTTGTCTTGGTCTCATGATGTCAAAATGTGAACAGAATGATGAGGAGGGCTGTTTAAATCCCAATTAAAATTGATCCCCTAAATTTGTTGGGCGATTCAGGGATCAAACAACTGTTGTGAATTTTGCCATTAAGCCCCTTGTTAGAAATCATCAGGTTGTGTGAAAAGTGCTGAAACAATGAACAGTTGGACAGGTGCATTCTAAAGTTGAGAGCTGGTCAAATTTAGTTCACTTAAACATTTAATAAATAAACTTCCCATTATTTATTAAATATATTTAACAGATAATATACTAATATATATATATGTATATATATTATATATATATATATATATATATATATATATATATATATATATATATACATACACACACACATATACATACACACCCTTAGTGGCACCATCAAAATCAGATATTTTCAATTTGTATATACAACATTTTTAACAAACCGATTGAGTCCGATGTAATAGATGAGACTTTGCAAAAGCAGTTACGGTGTAATACATTTTCTAGTAGGTTAAAATTTCTCTTTGCTATTTAATTTTGATAGAATCGAATGTGGAGGAAGAATCGATCCAAGCATCCGAACAACAAATGCTATGGGACGGACCTTAATCGTAACTTTGATGCTGGGTGGTGCGGTATGTGTTTTTTTTCCTCGTTATAAATAACAAGACATCAGTTGCACAATAATAGAAAAAAATTTGGGGTTACTTGTATTCTTTTTATGATCAACATACTAAGCTATGCAGCCTAGGTACATACCAAATGTATCACTGTGGCTAATGCTGTTTGATAATTGTGGCTCAGCCCCTTCCTCTACTGATGGCTACAGATAGTCTTAAAGGGAGCCTGTGACACTGAACCTGCTATCTGATCTGTGGACAGCAGGTTATAGTGCAGGAGGAGTTCAGCAGATTGAAATATAATTTTATGGGGAAAAATTCAGTTGAGCTTGGAGTTTATTCTTAACTTACTGCTTATTCTGGGTTAAGGAGTCAAGTGGGCGGTCTTATCAGTAACTCACAGCCATCTCTGTATACATACTCATACCAGGAAGGCTGTCAATCACTGATAAGACTGCCTACTGGACTCCTTAACCCAGAATTAGCAGCAAGTTTAATGAATAAACTCCAAGCTCGACTGAATTTTTCCCCATAAAATTATATTTCAATCTGCTCAGCTCCTCTCTCTCTATAACATGCTGCTCACAGATTAGATAGCATGTTTAATGTCACAGATTTCCTTTAAAGGGGTTTTCCAAATGCAAACAGTGTGCAGCTTGTGATCATAAAGTGGCCCTGCAATTCACTCACCTATACAAAAGAGCAGGGCCGCCATCAGAAATTTCAGGGCCCCCTACAGCTAAAGCCGGGGCCCCC
>JAODAL010056105.1:0-23508 GCA_025379985.1 Phyllomedusa bahiana | reverse complement strand
TTATACATGGTAAACGTAATAATCTTAATACTTTCTCCTTTTTTTCACTTAACTTTATTAACAATATGACATCACCTAGAGAGTGTTAAATAACTACACACAGTGAGAAAGTTGCTAGAATAGATTATTTATTCCACCATTATTCCTGTTCACATAGCTATTATGTGATCCTGCTGCGAAATGAATGCAAGAAGTCACATGATTGTTTAGTCCATACAGTAACTCTATGGACAGGAATGTGGTCTATACCATTTTTATCTCTAGGTAGTGGCTGACTGCATTGATCTTCAGAGGTTTAGTAGCAGAATTTTTAATAAATGTATATTAGAAAATTGTGTCATTTCTTTCGATATACATAGTAAGCAAAATATTAGAAACACATTTTAAGGTGGACAACCCCTTTAATTGCTTGCAATATCTGTTAGAATATCACTAAATTCTATTAAATATCTTTTTGATCTGGGGGCAATTTGACAACAGGTTTTTGTTTTTCCCAAAGGGGTTTCCTGTAACAGCAATTATAGTTGTGTAGTTCACAAATCTGGACTTTATGGAAGAGTGGCAAGAAGAAAACCATTTTAAAAGCTACAAAGGGGACTCAGCAAGTATGTGGAAGAAGGTGCTCTGGTTAGATGACACCAAAATTGAACTTTTTGGCCCAAATGCAAAAAACACTCTGGGCGACATGTATGATCGGGCTTTTCGCCCGTTTTTTGGCATATACTGCGCCTCCCAGCCCGAATCCCCCTGTCGGACGCGGGGATGCAGTGTTTGCCAGTGTTCGCCACCTTTCAGCTGCGCCCCGCATGAAGGGAGGGCAGGGGGCGGGGTTGGCGCATTGTGGGCGTTCCGGGGGCGGACGCAGCGCGCTCGAAAACCCCGAGCATTTTACGATGGCGAGTCGCAAAGCGAGGCGCAGTGCAGCGCTCGTATCTCCGACAGGCAGACCAGGTTTTTTTTGGTCACAAACCTCCGCCGAGGCGAAGTGAAGCAGGATCGGAACATGCAGGAAACAGATAGAAGATCGCGACAGAAATCTCGGCGCTCCGCTCCGTGCAGCAGAGTATGATTCCGAAAAAATCGCCTTTATAAAGGCGGAAAACATTCTCAGAAAAGAGCTGAACGTAAAAAATAAACATAATAAAAAAAAAACACTTTCCAAAACTCTAGAACGCCGCAATATCAAGAATAATGATATTGTAAATTGCCGGGAAATACAGTAATTCAAATTCTGAAAACATTCTCATTGGTCGGCATAAACCGGCCAATCAGAATAGGACGACAGTGAACCATTAAAACCTATGGGGAAGGATTGACCAATCAGAATCCACGGGGGGATAATTCAAAATACAGTAAAAAGACGAAAAGAGCTGATTGGCTGAGCTAGCGGGGGCTTGGCTGGCTCGGCCAATCAGAATAAAAGCGACAAAGACCCATTCTAGTCTATGGAGAATTTTAGACCAATCAGAATCCATGGCGGGATAATTCAAAATACAGTAAAAAGACAGAAAAAAGCTGATTGGCTGAGCTAGCGGGGGCTTGGCTATCCCAGCCAATCACAAGCGCGAGCTACTTTTCCCATTAAGTCTATGGAAGATGGGCGCACTGAAATCTCGCTCTCACGCCGTGCGGCATGAAGTATTAAATCAAAAAATTAATTTTATTAAATTTTAAAACATTATCAGATAAGGAGCAGAACCCTTCTTTAAAAAATAAAGCAGTTTAAAAATCCCCAACAACGCTTTGGGGTTGGGCCGAGAAAAAGGCGCAAAAAAGGGGAAAATTGAAATGATGAAATCCCCGGAAAAACAGAAAGTTAAAATTTTGTTTAAAACCCTTTTCTCTTTGGGTTCGGTCAAAACCCCCAAATCAAAATAGGGACGACAATGCCCCCATTAAACCAAGGAGGAAAAATTGACCAATCAAAATTTGAGCAAAAATTTGCCCCTTTAAATACCCTATGGAGAAAAAATTTTACCAACATTTTTAAAAGGGCGGGACAGTTCAAAATACAGAAAAATGCAAAAACCCACCCTTTTTGGGTTTGAATTGGGGGGGGCCCCGCCCACTTACCAAAATTAAAGGCCAAAGTTTACTTTCAAAAAAAGGGGTTTATGGGAAAAAAAATTTTTAAGGCCGCTCGGGTTAAATTGGCAAATTTAAAAGAAGCGCCCGTTTTTTGGGGCCCAAATTGGGAAGCGAGGGGACGCTCCTATGGGTTTTCTAAATGCAATCTGAAATCAAACTTACACGGCCGAAATAAAATTTAAATAAGATTTCAAAAGGGTGGCCCCAATGTGAAATATAAAATAATAATAATTTTGGGGGGTTAACGAAAAAAAAATTTTAAATTTCAATAAAATCATTTTTTAAATTTCTTTTTTTTTGGGTTTTTGGGCCAACCCAAAAAAATATTTATCCTTGGCTAACAAAAAAAAAAATTTAAACATGATTTTTATTGTTTTAAAAATTTTTTTTTTTTTCTTTACCCCCATATTTTTAAAATTTCATTTTATATACACACCGGACCACTTTTTTTATTCTTAAAAGTTAATTTGGCCGGGGTACATTTTTGAAAATTCAATTGCTTAAAAAACCCCAAAAGGGGACGGTCCCCCCCCTCTCCCATTGGTCCAAATAACGGCCCCATCTTTTAAATTTTAGCCAATCACAGAGCCCCGCTCAAATTTTTTTTTCCCCATAGAACTCTAATAGAAAGTAGCTCGCCCTCTAAATTGGCAAAGCTGGTTTGGACCCCCGCCACTTTAAAACCAAACACTCGTTTCGCCTTGAACTGTCCCCCCCTTTGGGAAATTTTGGATTGGTAAATTTTTTCCCTCCAAAAGGATAAAATGGGCCCATTTCGCTCCTTTTCTGATGCAATTCTTCCCATAGGTTATAAGGGGAACATTTCGCTCCTTTTTCTGATTGGCTTTTTATGCGCCCAAAATGAAATAGCTTAAAAAATTTAAATTTAAACTGTATTTCCCGCATTCTCTCTTTTTGCAATTCCCTTTTGTAAAACCGGGTCTCAGCAAAAAACGCGTTGTTCGGGTTTTTTTAAATGCTTTATTTTTTAAAGAAGGGTTCGCCTTTTTTTGAAAATGTTTTAAAACTTAAAAAAATGATTTTTTTTATTAATATTTGTCCAGGCCGGCGCCGCTCCCCGGGCCCCGGCCCGCCCGCGGCGGGGGAATTTCCGGGGGGGTCCCCCTCCCGGGTGCTCTCCGGGGTCGGGTGCCGCCGCTGGCCGCGGACTAGCCGTGGGGCTGCGTTTGCGTGGACTTCACCTGACCGCGCTCCTGTGCCGTCCAGCGCCCTCTGCCGGCCGAGGCGCCGTGCCCTGTGTCCAAGCGCGCACGCGCTCGTTCCCGGGGATTTAAAGGCCAGCGCCCTGATTATTGCTAATTGCCAGGCGGCTTCCCCTACTTAAGGATACGTCCCACTATCCCACTCCTTGCTTGGATCTATGATGCCCCTGCCCAGTGAAAGCGATCCAAATCATACTCGCGCCTTACCGTGTTACCAGACCCCTCCGCTACGTTTCTCAACTCCGAACCTCTGCCGCCTGCCCTGACCCTTCCAGCCTGTCCTACAGACCACTAACCTCTGCCTCCTGTCCCTGACCTTCTGACCGCTTGCCCACGACTACGATTCTCGGACTACGAATTCTGTACACGCTGCACCTCGGCTGCCACCGCAAGGCTAGTCACTCAGGGGGGACACCGTGGTAGCCTCACGCCGCAGCAAGTCCATCCCCGCTTTGCGGCGGCTTTCTGGTAAAAACCGGGGGCAACTTAGATTCCGTTCCCTGGCGTGGCTTAGCTATCATCCGCTTGCGGTGTCCAGTGGATCCACTACCCAGCCATTACATTTAGATCCAGCCATGGATCCCGCCAAGGTGCCCTGCCAAGCATCGCGGATCTTACAGAACGATTGTTGCTCAGCAATCGCGAACAATACGCACAACAAGGTCAGTCAGTTGGGCCAGCTCACCGCCATTATGCGTCAGCTCCTTGCATACCCCAGCAGCAGTCTCCGCTCCGTCCGTGGCTCCGTCTTCCATCTCAGTTCCGTGGCCACCGAGGGACCCAAGCATCGGCTCCCTCTACCCTCCAGCTTTGCCGTGGGATCCCAAGCTCTTGCCGGGGTTTCATTACGCAGTGCTCTATGCCCGTGGAGCTGATGGCGAGATCAGTTTTCCCTCGAGAGGTCCAATGGCTTTCGTGGTTGAAGTCTACTTCCGGAAGGCTCTGGCTTGGCATACCCCCCCACCTGGTGACAGGAACGACCCGTGACCTGCGGACCTACAGACCTTACCTCCAGGAATTCCGCATCCGTCTTCGAGGAGCCGGAGCGTGCATCCTCCTCTGAGACCGCCCTCTGAGCCCATCGTCAGGCGAACTTCTGTGTTGACTATGCTTTTCAATTACGTACCCTGGTTTCGGAGCACGCATGGAACAATGCCGCCCTCTGCACTACCTTCAAAAAGGGTTCTGACCCAGCAGGGTAAAAAGACGTCTTTGGCGCAAGGACCTCCGTCCTCCCTGAACGAGTTAATTCTTCTTGCCACCGCATCGTATAGAGGTTCGCTGAGGAGGCAGGAGGAGCGTTTGGCCCAAAAAGAATAGTCTGCTCTACCTCTGGTCGGCGGTTTTCACCTGGCTCCTGTGTTCCAGCATTCTCCAATTCCACCGCCCTCAAGCGCCAGCGGTGGGAACCTATGCAATTGGAGCCGGCCCACTTAAACAGAGCAAGAACTGAACTTCGTCGTACAGAAAAGCTAAGCCCTACTGCGCCAGCCCCTCCTCACGTCGCCGAAGTTGCCCCCTTCGTCCTCAGCTCCCGGGAAACGCTCTCACCTAGGTGCCGTGGGAGAGGGCGGTCCTGAGGTGCAGTTTCCTCCTCTCCACGTTTGATGATGCCTGTGGAGGTGACTTCTGAGTGCGGGTCCCTAGATCCGGAGTTCTGCCTTCTCCTGGATTCGGGGTCTGTCGGAACTTCATCTTGAGCCTCACTTGGTAACCCCGGTACCACATACCATGTGGTCCGGCGTGGAGAAGCCTGCTGCTTATCTCCTCGGTCAGTGGGGAGCTGTCCTCACAGATCCCATCCATTAATATATACCCGGCCGTGACTCTCCGTGTGGGGGCTCTACATAAAGAGAAGATTAGGTTCCGCACGTCCTGTCCCGTCTTCCTCGCGATCCTCTTGGGGCTCCCCTGGCTGCAAAGTCACCGCCCCTACGCTCGATTGGAAGACATGCGAAATCCTGCCGTTGGGACCTGGAAGTGCCAGAACCTATGCTTGGAGGTACACGCCCGGTGCCTACCGACTTCTCCGCACCCCGTCAGTCAGCCGTTGCCTAGCCTGCCGGCCCGGAGTACCAGGAGTTTTGGCGATGTGTTCCCGAGAAACAGGCTGATAAGCTACCTCCACATCGTCCATATGACGTCCCATAGAACCTCCTTCCCGGAACAAGTCCCCACGGTGGTCGGGTCTACCTCTGTCTGTGCCCGAGACTCAGGCCATGTCGGCTTACATACAGGAGAATTTGGCTAAGGATTCATTCGCAAGTCCCTCCTCGCCCGCCGGGGCTGGTTTTTTTTCGTCCAGATAAAAGACGGGAATCTCTTCGTCCCTTGTATAGATTTACAGGGGGCTAAACAAGATCACTGGGAAGAACAGATAGCCCTCTACCCCAGATATCGGAGCTCTGTTGATCGTCTTCCGTGGAGCCAAGGTTTTTCTAAATTGGACCTTGCGCGGTGCCTATAACCTCGTCAGAATTCTGTAGAGGGGGACGAGTGGAAAACACTTCAACACGCCGGACGCCATTTCGAGTATCTCGTAATGCCTTTTGGGCTATTCAACGCCCCAGCCTATTCCGGATTTCGTACAATGACGTATTCAGAAGACTTGTCTGTACACCTGCGTCATAGTTAAACCTGGACGACATTCTGATTTTTTCTCCTGACGCACAGTACTCAACGGGTACAAGTACCCAGCTCCTGGCGACGCCTGCGGAACAATCGGACTTATGCCGAAGCTGGAGAATGTCGGACCACCAGGCCAGACCTTCCTTTCCTGGGATACAGTAGTCTCCGACCGTGTTCTGCAGATGGACCCGCTAATCCTTTCCGCGATCCTGCAGTGGCCGACGCCCTGTCGGGCTTTCGGGCGATTCAACCTTCCTTTGATTCGCCAACTAATACCGGCAGTTTATTCCCCACTTCTCTTCGCTGGTGGCTCCCATACGTGGCCCTCACCCGGAAGAATGCCAACACCCGAAATGTTGGTCCCCGTCAGCTGAGAAGCATTCGCTCCACTGAAGTCAGCGTTTTCTTCTGCACCTATCCTGTACGGTCCTGATCCGATATAGGCCCTTTAGCCTGGAAGTGGAATGCCTCGTCCCGTGGGAGCCAGGGGCGGTCCAGACTCAGTAGGTCCCTAAAGGCAAGACGGTCTCTTGTCGTTTCTTCTCCAGACCTTCTCGCCGGCTGAACGAAACTTAACCATTGGAGATCGAGAGCTGTCTGGCCATCAAATTGCACTAGAGGAGTGGCTACATTTGGGCTTGGAGGGCGCCGTCGACCCATTCGACGTCATTCACGGAGCCACAAAATGCTTCAGTACCTCCAGACGCCCCAGCAGTCGAATCCTCGCCAGGCTCAGGTGGTCTCTATTTTTCTCTCGCTTTAACTTCAGATACACTTCCGCCAGCCGATGAGGAAACGACAAGGCTGATGCCCCTCTCCCGATGGCCTCTGACGTCACTGGAGAAGAAGCCTGTGTTCCCCAGTCACATCTATTGCTCCCGAACGGCTGATTGCCACGTGGCTCCGTGGACCTTCGAGGGTACCACCAGGCCAAAACCTACGTTTCGTCCTGAGCGCTCCAGACGGAGAGAATTCCCTGGAGTGGGGGCAATTCTACTTCTGTGCTGGTCACCCCGGCATATGCGAAAGTCCCACCCCTCATCTCAACGGCGCTACTGTGGCCGACACCTCCCCAGGAACGTCCAAGACTTTGTTCTTGCCTGTGACCACATGTGCCCGGAAGCAAGTTCCACTCCATAGGCCCTCGGGTCTCTTAGTCCCTCTGCCCATCCAAGTCTCCATGGACACACATCGGCATGGACTTCATTACGGACCTTCCGCCCTCTTCAGGGAATTCTGTCATCTGGTTGTCACGGATGATTCTCTAAAATGCCCACTACGTGCACACTCCGCGGTTTCTTCCCTTCGCTCCTCAACTGGCGACATTTCTTCCACCATATTTTTCGTCTGCATGGATTACCATCTCAATCTTGTTCATGATCGTGTCCCAATTTGTCTCAAAATTTTGCTGGCCCAGTGTTCTCGCTTAAAAGGTAAATTGGACTTTTCTACTGCCTACCATCCCCAGACGATTGTCAAGTGAGAGGCTAATCAGTATTTGGCGAATACCTGCGCCATTTCCGAGTCCGGCCCGTCAGGCAACAACTGGCCGAGCTGCTTCCGTGGGCCGAATTCTCCTGACAACCGATCGGACGCTGATTCTACAGGTCATTTCTCCAATCCTGGTGGTCTACGGTCCGTCACCCAGCCCGCCCCTCCCGCTTGGCTATGGACTTCCGAGGTTCCTGGCTGTGGACAACCAAGTGCTGGACATAAGACGCGATTTGGGCGGGAGACCTCTACTTGCCGTTAAACCCGGGCCTCTACCCGCATGAAAGACCCAGGGCGAACCCCAAGGAGAAGGAGGCCCGCCGCCCAACTTTCCAGCCAGAGAATAGGGTGTGGCACTCTGCCCAACACGTACGCCCCCCCCCCTATTCCAGGGCCCCTCTACAAATTGGGTCCACGATTTCTGTGGCCTTTTAGAGTGCTCCTCAGATAAATCCAGTGTGCTACAAGGCTCTGCCTACCCCCTTCTCTTAGGATTCCTAACGACTTCCACGTCTCGCCACCTTAAGCCTCTGGTCCAAACCGATTCTCCCAGAGGAGCGGCTGCTCCATCTCCTGGTGCTAAATCTCCGGATGTCCTTTGCGCTAAGTTAAGAACTCCTAGACATGAAGATCGTCATGGGTAGGCGATTTTTTATTGGTGATTGGAGGGGATTAGGCCCCGGAGAGCTGTCCTTGGAACCGGAGTCCAATATCCTGAACCCGGGGGGACCAAAAACGGAAGGAGGGTAGGAGGAACGGGGGGGGGAAGAAGACCCGGGGTGAGGAAACCCCCTTATTCGTAAGTTTCTTCAGCCTAAGAAAGGGGGCGACCTAAGGGGGGGAACTGTCACGGCTGCGCCGCTCCCCGTCCCGCGGGCCCGGGCGCATCCGTGTTCCCCCTCCCGGTGCTCTCCGGGTTCGGTGCCGCCGCTGGCCGCGGACGACCGGGGGCTTGCGTCGCCGTGGACTTGACTCTGACCGCGCGTCCGGTGCCGTCGCGCCCCTCTGCCGGCCGAGCGCGCGTGCTGTGTCCTAAGGCCGTCGCGCCTCGCTCGTTCCCCGTGGATTTAAAGGGGCCAGCGCCCTGATTATTGCTAATTGCCAGGCGCTTCCCCTACTTAAGATACGTCCCACTATCACTCATTGCTGATCATGATGCCCCTGCCCTAGTGAAAAGCGGTTCCAAAGCATCACTCTCGCCTTCCCGTGTACCAGACCCCTCGCGACGTGTCTCACCTCCGAACCTCCGCCGCCTGCCTCTGAGCCTTTCCTGCCTGTCTACGACCACGAACCCGCGGCCGCCTGCCTGACCTTCTGCCTGTGCCCTCACGACAACGATTCTCGGACTACGATTCTGTAACCACGCTCACCTCGGCTGTCCACCTCAAGCAAGTCACGTCAGGGGGGACGACCTGGTAGCCTCACGCCGCAGCAAGTCCATCCCGCTTTGCGGCGGCTCTGGTTGAAAACCGGGGTACTTAGATTCCGTTCCCTGGCGTGGCTTAGCTATCATCGCTTGCGGTGGTCCAGTGGATCCACTACCCAGCCGTTACAATACTTCATGCCGCACGGCGCTGAGAGCCGAGATTTCCAGACGCCCATCTCTCCATAGACTATAATGGGAGAAGTAGCTCGCGCTCTGATTGGCTGGGATATCCAAGCCGACCGCTAGCTCACATTCAGCTTTTTTCAGTCTATTTAACTGTATTTTAACAGTCCGCCTTTGATTTTGATTGGTCCAAACTTCTCCATAGGATAATAATGGGACATTGTCGCTCCTATTCTGAATTGGTTCTATATACTCCTTCATAGGTTAAATGGGCACTGTCCGCTCCTATCTGATTGCTGAGCTAGCCAAAGTCTCCCGGTAGCTTAACCAGATCACTCTTTTCAGCATTTTTACTGTATTTTGAACTATCCCCCGTGATTCTGATTGGTCGAAACTTCCCCATAGGTTTTTAATGTGGTTCACGGTACGCTCCTATTCCGATTTGCCTGTTTTATAGGCCGACCAAGTCATAATAGCTTCTGATTTGAATTACTGTATTCCCCCGGCAATTTTCCAAATCCTAATTCTTGAATTAGGTATTGGAAAGTCGATTTTGTTATGTATTTTTTATTTTTTAGTTTCAACTCTTTTCCTAAATGTGAACGGCCTTTATAAGGCGATTTTTGATTCATACTCCGCACCGTGAAATCTGGAATAGATATTTTCGCTGTTCCGAGCCTGTCCTCGCATCGGAACTGTCTTTTCGGCTCAGTCCCAGCACGGCGCCTAAGTCCCCGCACTGCGCCCTTGTCCCCCCGCACGTGCCCCACACACACTGTCGAGGCGCAGGGAAATTTTCCCCGCATGATATGAGTTGCGCATACCTCCGGCGGCGAATCATAGGCGCAGCCCCCACGCACTGAGCGCCTCGGTCCCCGCACTCACCCCTACCCCTGGCCAGCGCGCGCGGACTTTTCCCCGCATGTATGACCCACTACCTCCGGCGCCGAATTATAGGCGCAGCCCGCACTGCTCCTCGGACCCGCACGTGCCCTAAAAACACTGCGAGGCCGGCGGACTTTTACATGCAATGATGAGCGCGCCCGGCGCCCCTACGATAAATCAGGCGCAGATTCCGCCGGAAAACTGGCGGAAAGGTGCGCCCCGACCCGGCGGGATTCATACATGTGGCCCTTTGTGTGGAGCAAAGCCAATACTGCACATCACTCTTAACATACTGTCCCTCCATAAAGCATGGTGGTGGCAGCATCATGCTGGGGGGAGGCTTTGCCACAACAGGTGGAAAGCTGGTCAGAGTTGATGGGAAAATGGATGGAGCTAAATACAGAGCAATCTTGGAGGAAAATATGTTAGAGGTTGCAAAAGACTTGAGTCTGGGGCATAGGTTCATCTAATGAACCTAAACCTACAGCCAAAGCTACAATGGAAGGGTTTAAATCAAAGCATATTAATATGTTAAAATGGTCCAGTCAGAGTCTAGACCTAAACCCCATTGAGAATCTGTGGCAGGACCTGAAAATTGGTGTTCACATATGATCACCAGCCAATCTGAATGAGCTATTTGCCAAAGAAGAATTCCATCCTCTAGATGTGCAAAGCTGGTAGAGACATCCCCCAACAGACTTTCAGCTTTCATTGCAGCTAAAGATGGTCCGATATATAGGTTAAATACACATGCACACAATACTTTCAGCTTTTTAATTTGCAAAAATTTGGAACAGTATGTGTCATTTTCTTTACACTTCACAAATACTTGTTGATGTCTGTTGCTCTATCAGATAAAATATCAATAAAGTACATTTACATTTGTGGCTGTGTAAGATTGAGGACGGTTGTCTGTAGGGGGGAACTATGGGGTATCTTGCGGCGGCACCCGAGTGCGCCCGCCCTTTGCCCGTAACAACCACCCGCACCCCCAGACTCCCCTGGCCCTGCTCACAGAGAGAGGGTATGGGGTGATGTTGGTGGTAACCGTTGCCAGAACCAATCACCCGCACCCTCAGGTTCCACTGGTATTGCTGGCAGAGGGAGGGGGTATGGGGTGACTTGCCATTGCCTGGCGCAAGTAACCCTCACCTCCAGGTTCCCCTGTTGTCCTCAGGTTCTTTTGGTATTGCGGGGAGAGACCCTGTGTGGGACTCTTTGTAGTGCACTGGCAAATAAATAAACAGACACGACAACTGCTGACCGGGATAACTGAGGCTTTACATTCTTGTCTATCAACAATGACAGTTGCAGAACAACCTTGTCGCTCGTATAGAGATTCACACAGCTCCTGAAGCATTCACAACCCCGCAGTACCCGAGCGGGCTTCTTCAGTCTGTCGCTTCACTTCTCTAACCTGACGTACCCCCCCCCCCCCCCCCCCCCCCCCCCCCCCCCTCTCTCAGTGCTCTTCGTCTCAGTCCAGATGGCTACCGCTTCTGTCCACTTGCATCATGAGGCTTCGTGTGTCCCCTTCTCCGATACCTCCGGCGAAGGCAAAAGTTCAGCCCCGGCTGCCTCCCGCTTGCTTGCTGGCAACCGTATAAACTATTTACAAGCAGCATCTTCAAACTGCGGCCTCTCCAGCTTGGGGAAACATACAACTCCCATCATTCCCACTGTTATAGATTATATAAATGCATGATGGGAGTTGTAGTTTCCCAACAGCTGGAGGGCCAGAGTTTGAGGATGCCTGATTTACAGGTTCTAACTCTCTCTCTCTGGCCTTTTGCACTTAGCTTTCCAGTGGTATATGCAGCCCCGCATCCCAGCCGCAATGGGGATCCTTTCTGCTCACTCTCCAATGGCAGTCTCTCTGGCAGCCTCAGGCAGACTAACTACATTTCTCCCTATGCAGCTTCAAACCCCCTGCTGTAGCCAGGCCCCCCCTTCTACTCCTCAAATCCAGCACTCTGATTGGCTGGACAGTATGACGCTACTGTATCCGGGTAGACTAACTATGAACACATCTTAATGTTAATCTTTCGTCTGCTAAAACTGACTCTCCTATTACTAGTATGCCTAAGACTTCGATATGTACACTCACACTGCTTTCCCAAACTGGGATAACTGACATAAAGTTTCCTACACCTCTCGCAACTGTAATGTTTAAAAATGTGGAACAGTTCAAGCCAGGGTGGAACTACCACCATAGCATCCATAGTGGTTGCTATGGGGCTCACAGGAGGCATGGAACATCCTGCCTCTGGACGCCTGGGCCCTCTGTCCCGAGTATTCAGAGGCAGGGCTGCCACTGGTGCTCTTCTCTGCTATTCAGCCTGGTAAGCCTAAGGCCCTAGACCTTAAGCCTATTAAGCGTTAGCCCCTAGTGCTGATGTGGGTGGCACAATGATGTCACATCATCGCGCCAGCCATGCCGGGCTCAACCTGAAGAAGCTGGCTTTCAGCTTGATGCATTGGGAATGGGGAGAGAGATGAGTTAATAATTTTTTTCTTTTTTTTTTTTTTACTAATGGAGCCCGACCTGCCTTCCTACATGGAGCCCACCTTTAGCCCACCTACCTGGGGCCCAACTACAACCTACTTACCTTGATACCTCTGGTGCACCTACCTAACTAGCTACCTGGGGCCAACCTACAACCTACCTACCTAGTTACCTTGGACCCACCTACAGCTTACCTACCTAGTTACTTGGGGCCCACCTATAGCCTACCTACCTAACTACCTGGTACCCACCTATAGCCTACATACCTAGTTACTTGGGGCCCACCTACAGTCTACCTACCTAGCTACTGGAGCCTAGCTACAACCTACCTGGGCCCCACCTACAGCCTACCTACCTATCTACCTGGGTCCTAGCTACAGCCTACCTAGCTACCTGAGGACAACCTACCAGCTACTTACCTGGGTCCTACATACCTAAATATGGCATATCTACCTGTAGCCTTCTAAGCTCCTTCACTGGGACCCCGCCTGGGGGCTACCTACCTCACTAGGGCCTAACTACTGCCTACCTAGGGCAAATCTAACTACCTACCTGTAGCCTACCTACTTCACTGGATCCTCTCTACCTACCTGTGGACTACATACCTACCTGGTGCCTAACTACCACCTATCTACCTAGGGCGAATCTCATACCTTCCAATGGCCATCCTAGCAGGGGCCTATCTACTGCCTACCTACCTGAGGCCTAACTGCTGCCTGCCTGCCTGCCTGCCTACCTCGAGCCTATCAACCTACCTACCTACCTGGAGCCTTCCAACCTACATACCTAAGGCCTGCCAAGCTAACTAGGGCCTGCAAACTTATGTAACGAGGATCTACCTAGCAATATGGGGCCTACCCACCTACCTGGGGCCCTGCTTACCTATCTACCTGATAATATGAATATAAGGGGTGCGGAACATAGCTGTTGCAGAGCCTCCATGGGGTTAGTCTTTTGTTCCTCTAAGTTATGACCTGTACCCACTCTCCCACCCAAAAATGGTCTGGACTTTAAAGGGGTTTTCTCATCACAATGATTAGCTTTTAACATAGTAGTAGTAGTAGGTAGGAAAGGTAAATTAAGACAATTACCAAATATATTGCTGCCCTGATTTAGCTTGGTCTTTCATCTGATTGCTAACCATACTGAGTCACTCCCTGCTGAGTCTTATCTCTAGCACAGGAGCTTTGTTTATCTAAGTAAATGACAAGTTGTAACATTTAGAGCTCTGTAGCCTTGTATACTACACTTTACAGACCTCCAGTAGTAATGTTACTGTGTCAGGATAAGCTAAGAATAGCAAAGCTCATATGCCAATCACTGCTGTAGAAACACCTACAGCTTAACCAGGAAGCATGAGTTTGAAGCTGCTTGTGGTTTAAGTGAGAAAAAAACTAGCCTAGTGAGAAAAACCCTTTAAGGTGTTAGGTATTATTTATAGTTTTATATTGATATCTTTGTTAAACTCTTTGTGTACATTTCATCAAGTTTGAAACACTCCAAGTCATTGGAAATGTTAATAGACATGCTCCACCCTCCTCCAATAATTGGAAACATAAGGCCTGGAGGTATAGGCCCTATTGAATTAACAAGGTTTTCTTTGTTTCAATAGACTCAGTAATAGGTGGGTCCATTTTTAAATGTAAACTTTAAAACAGCGAAAAGGAACTAGCTAAGTTTTGAATTGGATTGCTAAATGTATTCCTTACAAGAAGATAGGGGCTATAAACCAGGAAATGCAGTGGATGGGGCAGACATTCTGATTGAGTATATGCAATGTAAATATAGGCTGTGTGTGACTCCAATGCATGCATTGAATAAATCCAGGATTTTATTTACCTTCAAAAGATATTTTAATTTGAAACCACGATCAACATTCTGAAAAGCTTTATTAAGCTACACAAAATGGCCGCTTCCACCGTGGGCCAGACAACAGATTTTGGTTATCCGACAAAACAAGGGGTTATCAATGCTTGAAAAGTGGAATACCAGCGGCACAGTAAATCAAAAAGGTAATCAAATATATCTTATATCTGCATTCTATATATGATCTGTCTCTTCAAGTATTGGTGCCCTGTCCCGATCTCAAATTCACTATGATGAGTCTGATCCAAGAACTTTTGCTAAGATATATATAAATGTCTGATCGTGGTTCAATACTAACTATTTATATGTGTTTGTGTGGAGTGAATTTGTGAGCTTTAACTTTTTGTGAAAGGTCAAAGGTCTCATGCTGCAGTGTCCATAGCTGGCATTTTAGAACAAAGGAAATTCCTGAGGGAGGGGAGTGAATCCCTCCATAAGCAGAATAAAAAAAAAATAAAAAAAAGAAAATAAAAAATGAATGAATTGAGATCTGAATAGGTTTGTTGGGTAATTGACAGCACAATATTTAAATTTCATGAGTGTTGACCTGCTCTTGTATGATAGTGGTTATTCATGAATATTAGCGAATGATAGAGATAATTATTTCTGTCCGTTGGTTAAGCCAGATCAGACAAGATTATTGCATTTTGTTTTAGGTAGGACAACCATAATTTTTAGACACGTGAATGAGTGGTTAGATTTTTAATTAACCATCAGAGGTACGAATACTTACTAATTTGTTTAATAGTTAGAGACGTGAATGAGTGAGAGGATTAGAATTATTAATCTAGTCCAACTCAGAGGTACGAATACTTAACTAATTTGTGTAGTTAGTTTTAGGAAATTAATGAGTGGTTTAATTTTGATATCTAATCCACATCAGAGGTATTATGCTAAACCAGTTGTGACGCACTGTTAGAATTTGGATCAGTAAGGTGTATAACCTCTTGGGCATGAAGAAAATTATCTCTAAGCCGAGTTCCACACGGCTTATCCCGACGATTTGTGAGCCTATTGACTTCACAATCCGCTGTGAATAAGGGACGGGGCGGGGCCTGATGACGGCGGGGGCGCCGCTCCGGCCCCATAGACAATGCATTGTTTATGGCGCTTCCGCGCCGTAAAAAATGTGCAGTTCAAACTTTCTCCCCCTGCGGCTTATTTGCCGAGCGGGGAGGAGCGACGGATTCCACTGTTCTCTATGAGATCAGTGGATTACCGATGAACAGGGACGGATTGGCGCTCCGTAACTGAAGCGTCAACATCGCGCGGAGTGACGTCGCAATCCGTGCCCAAATAATGCCGTGAACGAGGACTAAACTGGAAAGAGAGCAGGAAGGTTAGAAACATTTGAAAATTGTAATGGGTTAAAGTTGGACATATTGAAAGTAGAAAATATGGAAGACATCATATAATTGAGGTTTTAGTTGTTCACCTGTATATAATGGGTTTAATGAAGGTATTGATGCCATGTGATAGGAGAATGCATGGGGGGGGAAAGAAGGGGAAGAAAAAGGTTATTTCCCTTTCCTTTCTGTGACTTCTGGATTTATAGTGCCACAGCAGCAGCAGCAGCTCTTATTGTCAGAAGGGAGGGAAGGTACACTCCAGATGCTGAGAGAACCATGTGTGTTTTTTCGTTGATTACTGACACTTTATTCTTTTGTTGATCATTGATGAATTTTTAGTTGGCTTTTTGTATGGTAAATGATATGTGTGTCTTTACAGGTAAAATTCAGCAGATTGTTTGGTAGATACAGGAATATATTCTATATTCATGTATCTTTTGTTGAAATTATAGAATATAAGTTTATATCTGTGTATAAGTTATAAAGGAAAAAAATTAAATTTCCCCCCCCCTACCCTTAAATTTTGGTTTAAGTAAAAATAGTCCACGTGGCAAATTAAAGAGCACATTTTAATATAAGCAAATTAATTGGGGATTGTGCACAACACGTTGTCAAAATTTTGAAATATGTCTATTTTTAACTACTATTTATATTACCAAGAATGTTTCCTTACATGTTTTTTTTTTACCAAATGTTTTCTTTAGGTGAGTAGACAAAATTAAAATTATTAACCGTGTGTCTATTGTAGGAATGAAAGATAATTTTTTCCAATTTTTTTTATATTGATTTTAAGTAATAGACTCTAATGCTAGTGGTAATTTTTGATTTGATCATTGCCATTGTTTTTGCATTTTGTGGTATTGAAATATTTTGTTTTTGGTTAATTTTTTTTTCTTTTTTCAATTGTTTAGTCCTGAAGTTTTTTTGTGTTGTATGTGTGAAATTGTATGAAGGTACCTTGTTTTCTTTGTTTGTTTTTATGTTACTATGTGGTTACTTTCTTTGGTGTCTGGCTGAACTCTTTGTTTGTCTGTCTTGTTAAATGTAAAGCCATGTAGTCCTACATGAGTTTGCAGCTGGTGAGGTCTTGTTACAACTTATGGTAAGATCGTAGAGGTACATGCTGCCAGACTCAGGGAGCGGCCAGGGGAAGAGCCAATAGGTGTAGATCATCCAGAAACAGACTCCAGTTTGTGTGAATGGTCAGCTTACGTTACTGTAATAAAGGGTTTCAGTTAGATCTTCTCTTCCTTATGTATTTTTGTTTGTTAGAGTGTATTACGAGATACCATAACTTTAACCTTATATGTTCACTACTTTCTAAACTACCCAATTAGAATATAATGCAGTTCTGTCCTCCGTATGTAACAGTGGATATCACTGACTGTACGGACAGTATTATACATGGATGACAAATCTAGCCATGTCATCGGAAAATGTTTAGAGGCTGCACTATCCTGTTTGTTTTTGTTTTTTTTAAAGCTGATCGGGGGGCCTGAGCCCAAATGGAAAAAGTTATAGTTTTTTGTAGCAAGGTTACCTTCTGGACACTGCTTGTCAGCTGGTCCCGGCCCCTGAAGAGCCGAAGAAAAAAACTTTCGGGCCCTGATTCGGGGATCTAGGCAACTCAAAAATTTTCCCTGGGTTTTATATAAAAATTGTAATATTTTTTTAAATTTTTGATCAGCTTGTTTGCTTATACACTTCTGTAAGTGTTTGGCTACAGGGCCTTTTAAGTGAAGAGGAGGTACTTAAAAAATTCCAAACTCTGAAGTTGTTAATTTTCCCTCTGCACCTCCCCTGGGCAACCCTACTTGACAAGCTTTTCTCGTTGTACGCCCCGGATGGCGTCATGCCCCAGGGAGTCCTTACAAGTAAATGTAAAAACAGTCATTGTCAGCTCATGTATATGAGATTAAAAGTACCTTTTTAAAAGGGTTTTTCAGGCACGGGATTTCCCAGTCGTTTCAGCTCTTGAAGCAGCAGGAAAAGGAAAAAAAATTTTATACTCCCGTTGCTTAAAGAGCTTTATCAATGACCCGCAGCTTTTATACTTTTAAATTAAAAAATTTTTAATATTCCATTAAAAAAGTTAAAATTTTCAGGGAAAGGAGAGGTAATAAGCACCAGTCTACAGTTGCATAAAACCGTTTCGCTAATACATGTCTTTAATCATTGGCAATGGTTACTGCAAAAAGACCAACCCCCTTATAAAGGCGTAGTCCCCCAAGTTAACCATTGGTTACCATACGTATAATATTTTTTTTACAATATTGCTTTTAAAAAATTTGATTAAAAAAAAAAAAAAAAAGAGAAAAAAAGCACTTATATTATATAGCAGTCGACTTTTCTTTTTAGGCCCGCTGGTTTCGGTACCAAAACCCAAATATCCATTTTGCCTTTGGGAAATAACTTATTTTTTAATTCCCCACCTCTATGGATTGTTTAATTTTTAAAATACCTATCACTTCCATGTGGGTAGTGTCGCCCCTGTTTTTTATGAAATGTTTAGCTACGATGAATCCCCAGATTTCCATCATGCTTTTGGGATTCAGAAATAGTCGTCTGATGCGGATTTTTAAATGAGAACTTGTACAGCCCAATGTATTGTAAGTTGCTTTTTGCAGTAATTTTATACAACATTTTTTGGGTTTGCAATTGATTAGTTCGAATTTGATATTTTTCTTTGTAACAGAAAAAACAAAGGTATCAGTAAGGTTTGAAAATTTTTGAAACATATCAATGTGTGACCCCCCTAGGGTTCCCTTGGACAAAACCCAATTTTTTTCTTTTTTGTTTTGGTCAGAAAGAAAAAGACTTGGAGAAAAGATGGATCCAATAGGGGGACCTCGTTTGGTACAAAAATTTATACCTTTTTAAAGTATAGTAGAAAAATTTTGCCCCCTATGGAGAAGGGGTAAGGTTTTTTGATGTTTTTAAAACGATTTTATTTATTGTTTTGATCTGCGTAAAAAGTAGTTTTGACATTTTGTTTTGTGTTGTATTTTTTTTTTTTTTCTTTGAATTAAAAAATTGCTCACGTGAATTTTTCACTTTATTTTTTGCTATGCAGTATTCAGTGCTAACCCTGTTCTTTCAATCGTAACGTGATTGTTTTTCTTGATTGAGGAATTCTGCTGCATTATATTTCTTTTAGTTTAAAAGATTCCCCCACTGGTATGTTATTTAAAGAATGTGGGGTGACATGAAGTAGCCAACAGCATAGAATTCAATGCTGTAGGTTTACGATAGGGGTTTTCTGTAAAAGTTTGATGATAGAAATTTGGCGTTATTCTAGGAAAGTCAAATTATTGTGAATTGAATTTATGGTTTAAAATTGCAAATTCAAGAATTCTTGTTAATTAGTGAACAAAATAAAAAACAAAAATTTTTTAAATTTAAAAAAGTGAAAGGGTGGGGCCTCACTTTCTTGGGCTTGGTTTATATAAAAAATTAATCTTGAAATGCTAAATGAACAAACCCCCCTATCGTGTTCTTTTATAAGGACCCCCCCATCGATTTAAAAAAGCCATTAAAAAAGTCTGGGGCCTGTGGAGTCAACTGGGAGCTACACAGCTAAATTGGCTGAAGGGCCTATGTTGATTTTCCCCTCATACCCCCATTGTGTTACTGTACCAAAAAAACATAAAAATTTGTTCCCACCTCCCCCCCACCCCATTTTAGCAGGATAGGTTTTAAAAGAACAATTTGGAGCTTGGGTGGATCGTATTCCAACCACTTTTCCCATTTTAAACCCCGGGTTTTAAAAGATAAATGCCCTTTCCACAGTATCCTAGAAAATCAATCTGGGGTCCTTGCTCTGTATGTTATCTTTTTGACTTTTAAAGTCTTTATCCCTTATGATTCATTTCATTCTTTAAATGCCTTTTAAAATTTTTCTGGATCGCTTAGCATTAACCCGGGCCCCCGTAAAAAATTTTTGTTATTTCCACAAAATTTCCTTTTTCAGACAATTATTCATGTTTTTTAATATTTTTTTTTTTACAGACAAAAGGTGCCCCTTGGGGGCGAAATTTTACCCTTCTCTAATATTTTTGTGCATCTGGGAAAGCAATACTTATTTACGTGATAACCTTTTTCTTCCCTTCAGGTGGTATGGCGTTTTCTTGACGACCTCCCCTTATGGGAAGGGCCGGTACAAGTATCAATAATTTTATTTATTACATTTAAAAAGATTCTATAACTTGCATTTTAAAACCCTAAATTCATTCAAAGTAATTGACTTCCCGATTAAAAGCTCACAATTTTAAATCTCAAACTGTTTTGTAGTACCCTATCGTAAACCTACAGCATTGAATTCTACTGTTGGCTACTTATGTCACCACCAAAATGTCATTAATAAAATACCAGTTGGGAAAAATATTAGAACTAAAAGAAAATACTACTCTGCGCAGAATTCCAAAAAACGAAAAACTCACGTTTTGATTTAAAGAAAGGGATTTTAGCATGGATACTCGACATAGCAAAAAATAAAGTAGAAAAAATATCACGTGAGCAATTATTTAATTCAAAGAAAAATAAAAAAACTACAACACAAAACAAAATGTGCAAAACTACTTTCTCTACGCAGTATTCACCACAATATAATAAAATCGTTAATATCATCAAAAAACACTTACCCATTCTCCATAGGCACCAAAATTTGTCTACTACAGTCATGGCCAAAAGTTTTGAGAATGACACAAATATTATATTTTTTACATGATCTGTTGCCCTCTGGTTTTTCTGTGTGTTTGTCAGATGTTTTTATCACATACAGAAATACAAGTGCAATCATATTATGATTAACAAAAGCTTTTATTGACAGTTAGAATGAGTTAATGCAGCAAGTCAATATTTGCAGTATTGACCCTTCTTCTTCAGGACCTCTGCAATTCTCCCTGGCATGCTCTCAATCAACTTCTGGCCCAAATCCTGACTGATAGCAGTCCATTCTTGCACAATCAATGCTTGCATTTTGTCACAATTTGTTGTTTTTTGTTTGTCCACCCGTCTCTTGATGATTGACCACAAATTCTCAATGGGATTAAGATCTGGGGAGTTTCCAGGCCATGGACCCAAAATCTCTATGTTTTGTTCCCTGAGCCATTTAGTTATCACCTTTGCTTTATGGCAAGGTGCTCCATCATGCTGGAAAAGGCATTGTTGATCACCAAACTGCTCTTGGACGGTTGGGAGAAGTTGCTCTTGGAGGACATTCTGATACCATTCTTTATTCATGGATGTGTTTTTAGGCAAGACTGTTAGAGAGCCGATTCCCTTGGCTGAGAAGCAACCCCACACATGAATGGTTTCTGGATGCTTTACAGTTGGCATGAGACAAGACTGGTGGTATCGCTCACCTTGTCTTCTCCGAACAAGCTGTTTTCCAGATGTTCCAAACATTCAGAAAGGGGATTCATCTGAGAAAATGACTGTACCCCAGTCCTCAGCAGTCCACTCCTTGTACCTTTGGCAGAATATCAGTCTGTCCCTGATGTTTTTTCTGGAGAGAAGTGGCTTCTTTGCTGCCCTCCTTGACACCAGGCCTTGCTCCATGAGTCTCCACCTCACAGTGCGTGCAGATGCACTCACACCTGCCTGCTGCCATTCCTGAGCAAGCTCTGCACTGCTGGTAGCCCGATTCCGAAGCTGAAACACTTTTAAGAGACGGTCCTGGCGCTTGCTGGTCTTTCTTGGGCGCCCTGGAGCCTTTTTGGCAACAATGGAACCTCTCTCCTTGAATTCCTTGATGATGCGATAGATTGTTGATTGAGGTGCAATATTTCTAGCTGCAATACTCTTCCCTGTTAGGCCAGTTTTGTGCAGTGCAATGATGACTGCACGTGTTTCTTTAGAGATAACCATGGTTAACAGAAGAGAAACAATGATGCCAAGCACCAGCCTCCTTTTAAAGTGTCCAGTGGTGTGATTCTTACTTAATCATGACAGATTGATCTCCAGCCCTGTCCTCATCAACACCCACACCTGTGTTAATGGAGCAATCACTGAAACAATGTTAGCTGGTCCTTTTAAGGCAGGCCTGCAATGAAGTTGAAATGTGTTTTGGGGAAAAAAGTTCATTTTCTAGGCAACTATTGACTTTGCAATTAATTGCTGTTAAGCTGATCACTCTTTATAACATCTGGAGTATATGCAAATTGCCATTATAAAACCTGGTGCAGTAGACTTTGTAAAAATTAACATTTGTATCATTCTCAAAACTTTTGGCCATGACTGTATACTTAGAGATGGTATAAATTTTGTATCCAAACGAGGTCCTACTATTGGATCCATCTTTTTCTCCAAGACTTTGTCTTTCTGACCAAAACAAAAAAGAAAAAAATTGGCTTTCTGTCCAAGGTAACCATAGGTGTGGTCACAACATTTGTATATGTTGCAAATATATGCAAACTACTGATACCTTTGTATCTTCTGTTACAAAGAAACAATATCAAATTCGTAACTATATCAATTGCAACACAAAATATGTTGTATATCAGATTACATGCATAAAATGCAACTTACAATACATTGGCTGTACAAGTTCTCATTTAAAAAATCCGCATCAGACGCGACATATTTCTGAATCCATAAGCATGAGTGGAAAACTGGTATGTTATCTGTAGCTAAACATTTCATAGAAAAACATGGCAGCGGACACTACCACATGAAAGTGATAGGTATTGAAAAAGTAACACAATCCACTAGAGGTGGCAATTTAAATATATAAGTTATTAGCCAGAGAGCAAAATGGATATTTGTATTAGGTACTCGACAACCAGCGGGCCTAAATGTACGTCATGATCTGCTATATCAATACTCAGTGCTTCTTTCTTTTTTCTTTTTTTTGTTTTTAATCATATATTGAATGCATATATTGTAAAAAAACATATTGATACGTACTGGTAATCCAAAGGTTAACTCTGCGGGACTACGCCTTTATAAGGGGTTGGTCTTGTGCAGTGAACCATGGGCACAATGATTAAGACTATGTATCAGTCGAAACGCGTTGTGCAATCTGTAGCACTGGTGCTGTATTACAACTCTCCTACCCTGTATTATCACATTTTTAATGGAATATTAATAAATTTTTTTATTTTAAAAGTATAAGCTGCGGATCATCTGCTTAATGCTACTTCTAAGCAAGCTGAAGTATATCATTTTATGCCTGTTACACAGTCACATGGTACACAGCAGAGACCAGTAGCTATAACTATGCTAGATTAAATCCAGATGCGAGAGGAACCCCTTATGTGTATGAGTAGTCACTGTAGTACAAGTACTTATACATAAAGTCTCAGAGGTTGTACTGGAGTTACCCCGTAGCAATACATACCCTGTATGATGTACATGATATTCTCAGATGCAACTATGACATATCTCTATGGCCTGTTAGCTAGGCCTACAGTGTGTGTTACTGATGTACCAAGTGTTTCACTGACTTGGTGTAGAACCTTGAACTCTACCACTCTGTTACCCTAGAACTTAGACCCAAAGGGGGAAGAATTAAATGGTAAAGACGAGGAAGAATATGCTTGTATGGTCCTAATGGCACAAGAAACAATAGGATTTACCCATCTGAAGGTCTTCCCAATCACTAATTCTAACCTTTGAGTTTTTTATTGAAGGAACCAGGTACTGGGAATACAGCAGGTATCACATTGGACATACGGTGGTCACGCAACAAGGTAATAAAAGTTGAACCACTTCCACCTCATTTGCCAGGTGGAGAGTTGAGGGCACTACCAGAGGCATGAACAGCGTAAGACTACAAACATATACACAGAATCATGGCATACATTTGGAATAGCCCATGATTATGTTCCCTTTATGGAGAACCTTGCATTCTTAACATCAAATAGAACCCATCAAGAATGCAGTAAAGTGTCAGAAACTAATGAAAGCCCTGTTGTTTCTACA
>JAODAL010056104.1:0-23509 GCA_025379985.1 Phyllomedusa bahiana | reverse complement strand
TGTTTTCCTTTTGCACCCAGAATTTTGCAATTTCAAAATCCAAATTTTTTCCAAATTTTATGAAATTTTGATATTTTTTCCACAAACAAGGATTGTATGGATAAAAATTTCTTACTAACTTAAAGCACAATGTGTCACGAGAAAACAATCTCTGAATCACATGTTCTCACATAAATTGACACATGTCAGATTTCAAAAATAGGGCTGTGTCAGGAAGGTCAAAACAGGCTGGGTCCTTAAGGGGTTAAATGAATACAACAGGAACAGGCTTAGATCCCCCTTGGATATTCAATGTGCTGTGAGCAGATAGCAATAAAATGTATATGCAGTTGCATTGGACGCACACTGGACTTCAGTTCCAATACCCCACAAAATCAGAAATAGAACATTAAGAGAAGCAGTCTCTGAGACAAGCTAAGACACCCCCAAAAAATCGCTGTATAAAAATCAGTTCTTTAGTGAGAGATATCATAAGCAGCCGCGGCAGCACCTCCCCTGATCAGTACAGTGAGAGCGGTATGAGCTCCCAGCGTCGCGCCCGGACTTATATAGTGCGGTGACGTCACAGAATCCCGCCGGTCTCTGATTGGCTTCATCTCTGCACATGTCACGCAGGCTATGCCTTTCGTCCTCCCACAGTGCTTTGCCCCATGTAACGCCATGTGCTCGCAACCATTTGATCAATCAAAAGCACACTTCGTTCACCCGAAGTCCCCCAAACTTCGACTTCGTCCGAATCGAAGTTTTCCTGAAATTTTAAACGAATACCACTTCGTTAGAATCAATTTACCCATCTCTAGCCCCAGTCATTACAGTAATCCACAGTTCTCATAGAGAATTATGGATTACGCTTCCTTTCCTCGGGCGTACAATACGATCGTATTGTACGCGCGGGGAGATAAGAGACATGTCATTTATTCACGGTGCCGTCTTACGTGCCGCGAGTAATGCATGTCTCTGGATTGCATGTCCTGCCCCACGGGAGTATGCGCCGATAGGCGTACTTGCGGGCCGTACTGTACGCCCCTCAATTACTCCGTGTGAACATAGCCTAACTGTGTCCATACACTCATCAATCGCATGACTACGGGTCATTGGCAGTTTCCACTGAGGCCTGTAATTATTTTACAATGAAGTGAGAGATAAATGTGATTTTACCGCTAAGGGAACTGGCAGTAGATACGAGAGCTCTGGTAATACAGAAACAGTAAAGGGGGGGGCTTCCAAAAACCTCTTTAAAGGCTATTTTTATTTCATTGATTAGCTTTAAACATGTCGGTAAATGTAAATAAAGAATATTACCAAATACATTGCTGTTTTGTATTTTGATTCTTTTCAGAGTTAGTAGCAGATCTCCTCTCCTACTTTTGTACACAAGCTTTCCTAGTTACTGACCACCTCTCTGTGCTCTTACAGGGAAGGTGACGTCACTCCCTGCAGTGTTCCTTATCTTGTAATACAGAGCTCCATTACATTAGCTTTAACCCTTTAGATCCTTGTCTACTACAGTTTACAAACCTCCAGCAGTTATGTAATTGTATCAGCTAAGAACAGCAAAGCTGATATGCCAATCACAACCGAACCAGTACGTGTGAGTCTGAAGCTGCCTGGGGCTATGTAAAACAGCATGGCGAGACAACCCCTTTAAGGTTCACATGTTGCGTTACTGAATACATATGTGTTGAATTCTCAACTTCATCAAAAATTCAAGCAATTAAAATGCATGGGTTTTTTATTTAACCTAAATTTCACCCATGTTCAAAATTGGAGCTTACTGCATGAGTTTTTGATGTGTTTGCTATGTGTTTCCTACATGCATTTTTAATGCAGTTGAGAAATGCAAACAAAAAAATTATGTAGCGAAGCAAAGTGTAAACCCGGCCTGAGAAAACTTAAAGGGAATCTGTTGGCAATTTTTTTTTACTTATTAAATCAAGACCCTGATCCATATTCTTTTCCTCTCAGCCATTTTTATTTTCTGATTGTAGATTTCTCATTTCAGTCGTCTATATACGATTGTGGGGAAGACATTTTTGCTTGCACTGCTTTTAACAGCAGTCAGAAAGATACATTACAGCAGCTTCATGCACATAGGACTGACTCATTCCCATTGACTTCTATAGGAGAGTTTTCTAGGCATGATCTGTGATCTGGGAAGAAGTCAGTGTGCAGGGAGGGGAAGAGAGGGAGCTGTGACTATCTGCTATTATGACTGGTGGATCCTGTGTTATCTATTTACATTGGTTTCATCTTTCAGTTTGACCCTCTTTGTGCTGATAATGAACAGACTACTGAAAATCTTTCTCTTCAGAACAGGAAGTGTCAGACAATTTAGGCCCTAGTGGCCAAAGTGAAAACTGCAGGACATAAGAATTCTTAAAAAATATTGAAAGTGATATGAAAAATAAAAAAAAATAACCCAAAATTCTGAAAAAATTGGTTTAACATAAAAACGTCAGTTAAACAATAAGTCATTTTTTGATGACACATTCCCTTGAATCAAATTCTGTTTAAATAATTATAAAAATGCATTCACCCTTCTAGTGTGTGTCAAGGAGATCAAATAAGCTAGTATAATTACAATGATTGTATATTGACACCATGGGCCTTATGTATGAAAACTGTCTGTCTGATTGGTTGCTATGGGCAACAAAGACTGTTAGGGTATGTTCACATGGCTGATTTTGGTTTTTGGAGTGTTTCCTTGCCCGAAACAAAGTAAAAAAAAAAGCCTCCAAAATGCCCCACAGTTCATTTTCATTGATTCCTATATAAAACAGTGTTGTAGTTCACACACGACAAGGTTTTCACGCATGTCTTAAGCGCTTCTTTGGCGTTTTCAACGGTGAAAATCCCAATAGGAATCAATGAAGAGTTTCAAAACCTCAGCACAGTTTGCGACGCGTTTTGGGTGTGCTCTTCGCCTCTGTTTTTGCCCTGGCTATTAATTTATATGGGTCTTTAAGAAAGAAAACAGTGTTCGGAAACATCGTCGAAAACATGATCAAATCCACGTCTGAAACAGCATGGCAAAATCTCGTCAAAAACCACGATTAAAAAAACTGATCAAATCCTCGTCAAAACCTTCTCAGAAAAGTGCTGCATTGAGGCGCTTGTCAGATGAAGTTTTGATGCTGATTTGTACGCTGAAAATTCAGCGTCCAAGTCAACCGTGTGAACATACCCTTAGACAATTTTCAGAAATAAGGCCCCGTATGTTGAAGACCACCACTGATGGCACAGTCTCACTAGGAGAACTGTGTCCTGAAGCAGCAGGAAACTGGATGCAGCTTCCACCAGGCACCGATGCCTTGTGCCATGAACTGTACCTCTCATCTCAGGGCTTTTCCCCAAAGCGATATCACAAGGCTTGAGAGGATACATTGAAGAGAAGTTTTTGATGAGCAGAGGAGTTTGAACGTCTTCTTTAGGAACCCAACTTCTTTATTTAGGACCATGTTATCCAATCAATAGAATAAAGGATTTTTCACACACCTTCATGCAATTCAGAATTTATTAAATTTCCGAATCTTCAGAGGATTCAAAGGCAGAAGGTGTCTTGATATTTTTGGCTCTATCCACATGATGAGTATTTCAAAGTCGTAATGCACACGGATTCCAGCTTGAAATACTTGTCTAAAACTAAAGTAAACCATTCTCATTGATCTCAATAGAAAATATGTGTTGTAGTTCATACAACACAAATTTTCAGCAGTCGGTTTTTCACTGTAAAAAACTTAAAACATGTTCATTCTTTGGTCAGATTTTACACGGAAAATGCATTGAAATTTACTATTGATGTCAATGGGGATGTTTAGAAACCTCATGTAAAACATTTGTAACATCCAAGGCCTCATAGAAATGAATGGAACTCATTCAAAACTATAAACCTGGAGTAAAAAATTTACTCAAAATCCACATACAGTACCATGTGAAATAGTTGTTGAAAACCGTGTCAGACAATACAATTTTCAATGCAGAAATGGGTGAGTACGTTTTATTCATCTTGTGGATGTACTATTAGAAAACTTTTAAGTAACCGGAAGGAAAATATAGAAACTTTTAGACTGCGTCCATACGGCAATTGTAAAATACTGTCATATTATAAAATCCAACCAGTATTTTACAATCGGTTTTTGCTTTTTATAATATTTTCTTGCGCGGACTTTGCATACGTTATTCGTATGGACTATAAACAATGAACTGTACTATAATCCGCCATTTTCAAGTGAAATACTATGAATTATACAACATTATCTAAGTTTTTAGAACAGATTTGAAATCTGATTTCAGAAAATTCAAGCTGTGTAGGCTAGAGCTCGGATTTTCTATTGAGGTCTAATGGGATGATTTACAGTTGGATTTTTGTGGATCCTAAATACTGAATGCGCTTAAAAATCCGACTGTAAACCAGAGCCGTGCAGGCGTAACCTTAGGTGTCCAGAGAGAAGGTGGCAATTTGAGACACAATATAACAGCAATAACACAGTCATAGGATGGTGATGCTAAGGGAGTATTTTTGCTTCTTTTGTGGAGATGACATTTGTAACCTCCTGGTGTTGAGGTGAAGGTGATTGAAAGCAACTCAAGTCAAGGAGGCAGTTCTGGAAACAGATCAGTGGCTGATCTGGCGGAATAATGATTCAATAAATGTGGAGTGTCATCTAAGACAGGGCAACCACAAAAGCATGGAATATCTGGACGATCAGGAAAGTAATTTCTTTATCATGCAGGACAACCACTTTGAAATGAATTGGAACTGTGAGGTGGCATAATTGGATCCAGCTTCAACTTAGAAGAAGAAAATTACGTAGGGCACTGTGGTATGAGGAAAATTACTGGGGTCGTAGTTCAGAGTGAATTATACAATGGTTGATAAACCATTGCCAGGAATTAGGACGTGCTTGAAGAAGAGGCTTTGGAACCAGAGTAGGAAGTGAAGGTTGGTTACTGAGAAAATCTGCTGAAGCACAGGAGCAGTGGTAGGAACAGAGTGACTGTCAGACATCTGGAAATTTCCTGGAAAGACAGTACAAATTTCTGGAGCCTTGCTTGGCCACTTGTTGGGCAAGTTCATAAATGTCCAAAGGCAGGAAGGCAGATACTGCACTGTTAGAATCCACAGCCTGTTGATGCTTTTATAGTCATGTAGCAGAGATATGGATTCTCCAAACCCTAATTTGTTTGATGCTGACTAGACTGCGTTATAGAGAGGTATACACTCACAGGGTGACATGTATGAATTTTGTCTCCCAGACGTCAATTTTATTGCGCGTATTAGTAGTGTATTTATTAACCTGTTCTACTGCGAGTCATACATATAAGCGCATTGAAATTCCACTACGACAACTCCGGTAAACCACTTTTAACTTGGTGTACAGCAGTAATGCGCCCAGTTTTGCCATCCTCCAGTCATAAATGTGTAGAATTATACGGTTGTAGTGCGACACGCCCCCAGAATGCCCCCGATCTCAGGCACATTACAAAGTGCTGCGGGTGCCGCAAAATGCACCTAATTTTGGAGTTTGTCTGCTCATACATCGAGAGAACAGGGTTGCGCCAGTTTTTGTGCTGAAAGGACACCAGAATTGTCACAGATTGGTTGCTGTAGCACTGACAGTATATAGCAGTAAGTGGTAAGGTAAAAAACTGAGAAAACCTGCCAATAAAACCCCACACTGCCGGGCTTTTCATACTTTTGTATTACTTTGAAGTAAACATCTGGTTGTGGTATTTTTGCACTAAAGAGAATCCCAAAATACACATGGAAAAATGTCTCAAAAACATTGGGCAACATGTGTGAACGGGGCTGCACCATTGTTTGGTGTGCTTTGAACCAAACTGTCATAGCCCTGTTCTATAGATGTATGAACCATTGTATGACAAAACCTGGCACAATCTGCTCCAGACACGACACTTTTGAACATGTCATAGATGCGAGGACATGTTGTGCCAGAATCGCATGATATGTTGAAAATGTGCCAAAGTTTGGTGCAAAACTGTCGTATATATCCATATCTGTTTCAGAGTGGCATTGCTGAGACACATTTTGATGCATACACTCTAAGGGCCACATGTATGAAAACTGTCTAGGTCTAAAACTCACTTTGTTTCCCATATTAACCAATCATTAGTAAAGTTCTCATTTCACTTGATATAGTGCTCTGAAGAAATGAAAGGGGCGCTCTGATTGGTTGTTATGGGAAACAAAGTGAGTTTTAGACCTAGACAGTTTTCATACATGTGGCCTTATGTGCAATATTTGGCACATAGATTGTGAGACGCTTTCATACATACATACTGTCGGACAGTACACTATTAAAAACAGAGGTAGAACTGGCGAGTCGGCGCCAGGTACATACATGCCACCAACTGTGTTTTTCGCTTTAGTGGAGGGTAAAGGCACCAGTATGTATGAAAGTATCTCACAGCACTTTATACATGTGTCCCGTTCTACGACAAAATTTGGCTCAGCCATGCCACGTTGAAACTGGCATGGATTTGAATGACAGTTAAACGCCAAGCTTTGTATGCTTCGTGCTAAATTGTGGAGTATTTGTACAATTCAGGCGCAAGATGCCCCTGCAAACTTGGCAAACTTGGCTCATTCAAAAGTTTCGTGTCTGGCACAGATTGAGCCACATATATGAAAACTGTTTATGTCTAAAACTCACTTTTTTGCCCATCGGTCACCATGGGCAAAAAAGTGAGTTTTTGACCTAAACAGTTTTCATACATGTGGCCCATTGTGTCACGTTTCGGTGTACGACTGTTCATACATCGGTAGAACAGGGCTACAATAGGTTTCTGGCCACAAATCACGCCAAAAAACGGGCACAGCCCTGTTCATACAAGTCGCCCTTAGAGCAGAGATCTACATATTGTTAGTTTGCCTGAGAAGAAAACATTATGGTAAGGAACAGGCAGTGTGGAGTAAGTTTACATTTTTCAGGATCACTTTGCCTTCAAGTAGAGGTCTTGCTCATTTTAACTAAGATGAATGTCACTGTGGCCTGCAGCATCGAGGAATTTATCCAGTCTTAAGGAAAGGAGACTTCTCTGTGAGAGGAGCCAGGGCTTCCACTTTCAGTAGTGGAATATGTGAGCCAGCAAGGGTTGACCATCCGTCACTTTGGCACCAACAGGATGTAGCATCAGCAGGGAATTAAATATACGCCCCCCCCTATGAGTCTTTAGGCGGTGGGGGAAGTGTGGGGGGTAAACAAAACGCAACCTTCCATAATACACAGAAGTAAACAGTTCCCCTTTGCTGCTTGAACCCACATGGTATTAACACAGTTATTTGTGGTGTAGAAAATATTTTGGATACATTACAAGATGACCTGAAAAATTGTACTGTATCCGATACATAGGTTATCCCTTTATTATTCGTGCTAATGCTTTGCAGACTGGTCGTCTATAAACTCTGCACAACGCTGCCCTTCTCCAGTTACTCTTTGACAGCTATGAATGGATTATTCTAAAGAAAATCCGATGCTCTTAGAAGCAGGAAGGGTCACAAAAATGTGAATTGTGACCAATTATTCTATATGCATCTGCTTAGACTAATGGCTCTTTGTGGCTGCTAGGAATTTGCCATTAGTCTCCTGTATATTACGAGTTTACAGTACACAGATAGTAATGTTCAGTGTGTCATTAACCACTTCAAACACTGTTTTACATTTGAAAGAGTGGATTTACAATATAAATAGCTTAGGTGTCCTGTATAGTAAAAGTACATGAGCCCTTGCAACTCAGAATAAACTGCACATACTAGTAATGGACCTGCAATATCTAAAAGTCTTTGCTGTTTGTCCAGATCTGCTTTAATTTTTTTAATTACCCTTATAAAGTGTTGCTCTGACTGCAGGAATATCTGGGTAAAATAACACTTAGGGCCTCATGCATAAAAACTGTCTAGGTTTAAGACTTTAAGGCCCCGTTCACACGACGGATTTGGCCGCGGTTAGGGCCGCGGGTTCCGAGGCGGTTTCCGCGGCCAAAACCGCAACCAAATCGCATCTAGTTTATTAATATGGTTTCCTATGGGAAACCGCGTTAATATTCACACTCCGTGGGTTCGGCCGCGCCCACTGCCCGCGCCGCAAACCCGCGTCGGGAGACGTGAGATTGCGGTGCGGTTCGACGAGGTTATGGCCGTGGCCAAAACCACCGTGTGAACATGCCCTAAGACTTTCTCCAGTATGTCTCTCTGATTTGTTTGCCTGTCTATGCACGCTTTTTATACTTTTTATACTTTTTGTACCGACAGTTGTCTCAAATAAAGTTCCTCTTTATTCATTGGCCTGGTGTTGATCATTTGGACTGTATTCGCTATGGGCAACAAAGAATCTCTGAGACTTAGTTGTCATACATGTCCTCTTAGAGCCTCATGTATGAAAACTGTCTAGGTGTAAGACTTTCTTTGTTTCCCTTAGCAACCAATCAGAGCTCCCCTTTAATTTTTTCAGAGCACTATATGAAATGCGAGCTCTGATTCGTTGATTTGGGCATCAAAGAAAGACTTAGGGTGGCATGTATGAAATATGGGGCCACATGCATGAAAACTGTCTAGGTCTAAAACTCACTTTATTGCCCATAGCAACCAGTCAGAGTTCCCCTTTCATTTCATATAGTGCTCTGGAAAAAAGAAAGGGGCGCTCTGATTGGCTACTATTGGTAACAAAGTGATTTTTAGACCCAGACAGTTTTCATACATGTGACCCTTGGTGTGTAAATGCCAAATTTCATGCGCATTATACTGGCATAGAATGCACCTGATTTATGAACCTGCTCTACAGCAGGTCATAAATCAGGCACATTCTAGCGCCTATTACGACATTTCTGGCTCAGGTATACTACTTTGAAAGTGGATACCTGTTCCAGCAGTAATGCGCCTAGAAATGCCGTAGCAAAGCTATAAATCTATAGCTTCTCTATGGTTGTAGTGCACCCTATCTCCCGCTCGCCCTTCCGAGATTGGGCAAATCACAAAGTGCCACAGGCGCCATGTAATGCGCCTGATAATGGCGTGCGGGACATTTAAACATGTACCGAGCGGGGCAGCACTTGATATTGGGCTGAAAAGACGGCAGATATCTGGCGCAGCGCTGTTCATACTTGCTGTATGAGGCCCTAAGTTCTAAGTCCATTTTTTTCCCAGACCATTTCACTCTTCATTCATTTCCGATAACATAACCATTTTGGTCATTTTCATTTTAAATGAATTATGGAAACCATAGAGCATCAGAACTGAATTTATTATATTATTCAGATCATTATTATGATCCGGTGTTTATTTTACATGATTGGTTAAATAAGCCTAGATTTCTCTTTCCCATATATACAGCATGAAGATGGTGCAAAAATATCTTTATATAGAACATTTAATACGTATCACTATGCTCCCTGGACGCTCATCTATTATGACAAAAAGAAAATCCAGCTTACCGGATCCAGAAACACGACCTATTCTCTATGTTTATGAACCGTCGAACACCAAAACTATGCGCATTTTGCGGCAGGCACAACACATTTGAATGCCCCTAAGTTATGCGCTTAAAATATGCTAGCTATGTGCCTAAAATATGCTATGTGCCCAAGTTAGGCGCCTTAAAAATGCTATGCAAGGTATCACACTCCAGATTTATGACAAGGTAATACATTCAGGCATACGATACACTTATTTAGGGCGACAATGTATGAAACTTGGCACCTTAACACAATTTTTCACGTTTTTTTTCTGTGTAAAATGCGCCTAAATATATGAAAGTGAAGAATGTCACCTAAGGTTTGAGGTGCCTCACATCTGTGTTTGCCGCATTAGTAATGGTCCCAGAGGTCCAGTCTTTGGACTTTTATGGCATATCCTATAGATAAACTGTAAGTGTATGAAATGAGAAAATCCCTATAATCCACGTTGCTGCTTTCTGAAGCAAATATTGATTTGTGAACAACACATTACAGTAGTAATTATCTATTCATTTACATTGCATATGTTGGTTCGGTTACCCTTTTCATAGTATACTTTTGGAGCATTCATCTATTCGTTGAGGTCCAAGTTCGGTCACAAATTACTTGATGTTAGGGAAAGGTGACATGAGAATGAATTCTGGTGAAGCCATATCCCATCATCTGACATGTATGTTAAATGATGCTCGTTGCCACTACACCATTCTGTGCAATTGTTTCAAAAGAATTTTTATTCTTTTTTTGAAACATCAATCTCGTAGATATATTCATATGAAGCACCTATGCTGCAGATTTTTGTGTGGATCATTTACAGCACTTTACATTCGCAGTGATGTGGATGAGGTTTTAATTATTATTATTTATTTTAGGAAAGGAGTCCGCATGGGAATTTACCTGCCATGCTGATTTTACCTCCACAGAAGGTCAATTTAAGCACTGCTAATGCTGTGGTTTTGTTGTGCATTTTCTCCATTGACTTAAGTGGGGAAGTCAAACTCTGCAACAAGCCTGCATTGACATTTCAATGTTGCACATCAAATTTCTTTTCTACGATTTACACAGTCCACATTTAAAATCCACAATGGTGAACCTGCAACATGCAGTGCCTTGCGAAAGTATCCGGCCCCCTTGAACTTTTCAACCTTTTGCCCCATTTCAGGCTTCAAACATAAAGATATAACATTTTAATTTTTTTGTGAAGAATCAACAACAAGTGGGACACAATTGTAAAGTGGAATGAAATTTATTGGATATTTTAAACTTTTGTAAAAAATAAAAAACTGAAAAGTGGGGCGTGCAAAATTATTCGGCCCCCTTAAAGGGGTTTTGCCACGATCTCATTTCATACCTCCTGCATCCAGCTCTTCAGCTCTGTGTGCTCGGCAGGGGGCGTGTGTGATTTGTTTGAATTGCATATCATGTGACCCAGCAGGATGACATCACCAGGCCTTTCCTCTCTGTAGTCAAAGAAAGGTCTGTTTATTTACAGAGGTACAAGTAGCTACACTGTAGCGTAGAGGTAATGCTTTTTACCTCCCGACACAAGGGTCCTAGGTTCAAATCCCTGCAGGAACCAAACCTGTGTATTTTTTTTTTCTTTATCAATGCACAGACCTGACTGAGGTTTCTTTTTCTTTTTTTATTTTTATTTGCACTGTTTGACTTATTACTAAGGAGTACAGAGGACGGGAGTAGAATGACAGCACTTGGGGTTTGAACACTCAGTAGCTGCCTGAGAGAAGAGGTTATGTCTGGGCATGTGTGACCAGGACTGAGGAGCTCTCAGCCCAGGTCGTATCCCCTGGAGACGAGCAGTAAACAATGGCTCACTAAAAGGGCAGCTAAAACAAAAATGGTGCAGAAATTTTAATAATACTGAATGGTGAAAATGTTTATTATTTAATTTGCAAGCCTCTCACGTAAATTTTACTTAGTGGCAAAACCCCTTTAAGTTAATACTTTGTAGCGCAACCTTTTGCTGCGATTACAGCTGCAAGTCGCCTGGGGTATGTCTCTATCAGTTTTGCACATCGAGAGACGGAAATTCCTGCCCATTGTTCTTTGGAAAACAGCTGGAGCTCAGTGAGGTTGGATGGAGAGCGTTTGTGAACAGCAGTTTTCAGCTCTTTCCACAAATTCTCGATTGGATTCAGGTCTGGACTTTGATTTGGCCATTCTAACACCTGGATACGTTTATTTTTGAACCTTCCATTGTAGATTTTGCTTTATGTTTGGGATCATTGTCTTGTTGGAAGATAAATCTCTGTCCCAGTCTCAGGTCTTTTGCAGACTCCAACAGGTTTTCTTCCAGAATGGTCCTGTATTTGGCTCCATCCATCTTCCCATCAATTTTAACCATCTTCCCTGTCCCTGCTGAAGAATAGCAGGCCCAAACCATGATGCTTCCACCACTATGTTTGACAGTGGGGCTGGTGTGTTCAGGGGGATGAGCTGTGTTGCATTGTGGCCAAAAAGTTGGATTTTGGTTTCATCTGAGCAGAGCACCTTCTTCCACATGTTTGGTGTCTCCCAGGTGGCTTGTGGCAAACTTTAAACAAGACTTTTTATGGTTATCTTTGAGAAATAGCTTCTTCTTGCCACTCTTTCATAAAGGCCAAATTTGTGCAGTGTATGACTGATTGTTGTCCTATGGACAGACTCTCCCACCTCAGCTGCAGATCTCTGCAGTTCATCCAGACTGATCATGGGCCTCTTGGCTGCATCTCTGATCTGTGGACTATAAATGTTTGGCTGACTTCATTCTTTTCATTTATTTGTATGACAATGGAGGCTACTCTGTCTAGAGGAAAGAAGGCTTCACCACCATAACAGGTAGAGATTATTTTCTGTAAGGGTATGTTCACACAGCATTTTTGGATCAGATTTTGGATCCGAAAATCGCATCCAAAAACACAGCGTTGATCAGATACAAAACGCATCCAACACGTATTCAACACTCAGGTGCGTGTTTGGATGCATTTTGGCTTCAGCAAGATCGCACCCTATAGTTTAAATAGGGTGCCTGCTGCGACTTCCGGATCAAGAATTTACATGTCAATTCTTTGACCGGATATGAACGACGGATCTGAAAGACACAATTATACACGCATCGGCTGTCACTTGTCTGAACACCAATGCGTGTTTACCATTGCAAGCAGTGTAAAACACACTGTTATTGGTTAGATACTTGTTTGGGTCCGTTTAGGGTCTGATAGACGAATCCAAACACGCATCTAATGACGTATGTTCACATGGATTCAACATGCCGTGTGAACATACCCTAAGAGCATTGAGACTATGCAACTCACTGCCACGAGAGATTGTGATGGTGGAGTCATTGAAACAAGTTCAAGAGGGGCTTAGATGCCTTTCTTGAAAAAAATATAATATCGCAGGTTATGGTTACTAGATTCTGAAGACACGATCCAAGGCTTTAGTCCGATTGCCTTAGTTGAAGTCGGGAAGGAACAGTTCCTCTTATATATGGCAACCAGCATCTGCTTCATATGGGTTTTTCGTCTTTCTCTACATCAACACAGAAGAATGATAATTAGGACATGGTGGACCTCTGTCTTTCTTTAAACCTTATTAAATACGTAACGCTGTAAATTGGACCCTGTGGTGAGTTGCTTATGATACTTCTCTCTTGTGAATGGGACTTTACTTGGGCTAAGCACCACCTGGGATCTTTCAAAAAAAATGTGAGTCTCCTCACATTGTAGTAATTGTTTAAGAGATTGTCTAGTGGCCTGTAGAGTAGTGCCAACCAGGCTTTTAGCAAATGTTTCTAAAATTAAAGGTGCAAAAATGAAGTGTTAGATGTGAGAGTGGGGCAGAGGGTTTTTACCATGGAAAGAGAAGCAGTCAGACTATTTTGTGGACCTCATGTGGTGAGCTAATCTCTATTTATTTATCTTGAAATGTTTCCAATTTCTTAATCTTTTGGATTTATTCCCTGTAATCTGTGGCAGGGACGTGGGTTCAGTAGGAATTTTGGTCATCTGTGTAGCTCTGGGGAAAGAAGTGAAAGGTGAGCATGCTGAAATCTGCTAGTTGCATGCTGAGTGTGTAGAAGCAACAGCTGTCAATCACTCTAATTATTCCGAGTGACAGCAGCAGGTATCAGGGGGTTGCTGCTAAATGGACACTAATTGAATTGCAATAAACAAACACCATCTGTTTTTATTTTTCTTGAAACAAAATCTATTCTCAATAGTGTATCAACGGAATAAGTCCTTTAATGCTTCTAACCCCTTCCTAATATGTGACATATATGTAGATCACAATGGTGGGCGAGAAGTATAAAGTTGGCTAAAAACCTGAGCTCGCTACACACATGGCGGGTGCCAGATGTTAGTTACAGCTGACACCCACCACTGGAGATAACTTCAATCTCAGCTATTTAACCAGTTACAAATCTAACCAAAACAAGAAGATGGCGCACCCCTCCCTCACTTACTCCCCCAACAACATGAATGTGGGGTGAAAAGCAGTTGGCACAGCAGCTGGGATCCTAATGAAGGCCCCCAGGCAGCTATCTTACTTTCATGTATTACACCCTGTGTTAATTGTACAACTCTATGTTACTTATACACTACTTTGGAAGAGATTAAGGGTGACATGTATACACGAGGCTGCGCCAGTTTGCTGGCGGGATTTACGCCAAAAAAACTATTGTTGCCCCTGTCTTACATATTTTTAAAATATTTTTCGCCACACTCATATTATAAAACCCACAAGAATGAGCTAAACCTAAATAGGGAACTAACTCCTTTTGAGTCTTTCATCACTAGACAAACAAGCTCCACGCACATCATCTCTTTGATATACAGATGGATCATTGGGGGAGCGTCATCAGTATCTCCCTCCTATAAGGAGAGCTGGGCGAGGGAACTGGGTAGGGAACTCACGCAGGATTACTGGAGCAAGGCTTGCACTCTCTCATATAGATCCTTGATCTCCTGTAGACTTCAAGAAGTAAATTACAAAATTCTATCATGGTGGTACAGAGTTCCTGAGGTGCTACATAAAGCATTCCCAATGGTTTCCAATATTTGTTGGAGATGCAATGGAGATGTTGGGTCTATGACACATATATGGTGGAGTTGCCCACTCATACAACCATTCTGGGTAAAGGTAGTTGAAATAATTAGATTGGTTACAGGAATCAGATTGCAAAGTGATCCAGCTACGCTACTTTTATCCATGATCCCGTTACCGCTTGGTGTTCTAAGAGGGAACGTGCTGATTTACCTACTGATAGCAGCCAGAGCGCTGATTCCTAGACATTGGAGATCTGATACAGTTCCAACCATCTCGGACTGGTTCAAAGAAATTTTTGTTATACAAAGAATGGAAGAAATCAGTGCTGACCGTAATCAGACTACTGATAAATACTTCAGGACGTGGCAGGAATGGTTGGAATTTTGTGTCCACAGAATATGTGCAATTCAGGTGACACTGCTGTAATAGCTAATATCCTAGAATGTTCTTTGAATTTAGAATAGACCATATGGCAATTTATTGCCTTCTCTGGCCACAATAGGTTCGATCGGTCCTCTCCTCTCCCCCACTATACGTGGGATAGTAATCAGATAACATGAAGTTAGACTATCAAATATCTCTTTAGCCGGTTGTTATTTTGTTTATTTTGGACACAGTCCAGTGTTCTTGTTTATTGATGTTCATTAGAATTGGATAAGATGTATGTTTGCATAAATAGATATGTTAAGTTATATATTCAGGCCTACTATGGTAACAAAATGAGATGCATATCCCATGTACTCAATGATCTAGTTCTGAATATGTATCCACTGTTTCGATGCCAAAGATTACTGTATATGTACCACTATTTGGAATAGCCTGATAACCTGAAGGCAAATGTACTATCTTGGTTAATCTTTGTTTATCAATAAAGCTTTGATTTAGTAAAAAATATTTTTCGGCAAAAACTGGTGCATGTCTGACAAGCTCGACAGTTTTGTATCAGCCAATTGTTAGGGCACGTGTTGCGCCACATTCATAAGATTAGACACGTTTATGAATGTAGCGCAAAAACGTCAGACTAATCCATGCCAATTGGCAAGATACATTTTTACGCACATTTAGGCTCATGTTTTAGCGCAAGTTTTTGTCTTACAACAGGACACATTTATAAAGTGCTGTTAGCCACTTTCAAACATACTGACAAATGCTACACTATCCTACTGAGAACTAAGATTGTCTAGTCTGCGCCAGTTTTAATACATGTCACCCTAAGGGCATGTCCCCACGGCACGGGTTTTCGGCCATTTTTTCAGCCGGTTTGCGGTTTTTCAGACCGCCTGAAAAACCGGCCGAAAATGAGCACAATTGTGCTCTATGGAATACCCGTGCAGCAGTCCCCACTGCACGAGTTTTCCGCCCACCGGTTTTGCCGCCGGCGGTCCGGCGGCAAAGCATTGAACATGTTCATTCTTCCGTCTGGTTTCCGGACGGAATATGAACAACTCAATGGGAAGGTGGAGGGCTGTTCTCCACTCAGCGAGGAGAAAAGCCGCCCCCGCCGCGGCTGTGGGGACGGCCGCAAAACCGGACAAATACCAGCCGGCAAACCGGCCAGGATTTGTCCACTGCCATGGGGATGCGCCCTGAGTGTGCAGCGTAATGCTACACAGTCAAAACTATAAAAACAATACCCAAAAATACAAATAATTTTTGTATTTGTTTTCCAAAGTATTATATGGTACCAGTAAAAGAAAAAATCATCAGGGGAAAAAACAGGCCTTTTACTGTTAGGTATATAGAAAGAGAATAAGTTATCGCTGTTTGAAGGCGGAGATGACAAAATCTGGGTCAAATATTGCTGCATCGGAAGTAGGTTAAGCTTCTTTTAGCAAGTTTATAAATGAGCACCTAATTACAGCATTATAACAACTTTGTAACACATTAGTCTACATTGACTATTGTTGCACCAGAAAAGTGTTGTAAAATGCTTCAAAAAGTTTTAATGCAGCCTGTCAAAGTGTGTCGCAAACACATATATTATGGGCTTCAGATTTTACCGAAACAGTAAATGGTCTAAAACGCTAGATAAGTCTAAAAATGCACTGCTTTTATCATACAGCATGAGTCGCTGTAATAATTCTAATGGATTTTTAAAAAGCTATAGTGAATGTGGGCCATTGTTTGTGGCTGGTGCCATGTAATTGTTTTAAATTTGGGGGCCGCCCAAAGGGCGCTGTTGGGGGAATTGGGCGGGTAATCTTCACAGCAAAAAAAAGCATTTAAAACCCCTTTTTTGTTGACCAATCACATTTTTTCCGGGTTCTATTGAAGGTTAATTGAACTCCGTTTGGTATTATGCAAATTTTTTTAAAATTTTTACTTTTTGTATTGGAAACAATTTTCCTACCTTTTCAATGCAATAGAAACAGTAGTGTTTTATGCACCAAAACTGCCACAAAAATTGATGTTATTTATTTTTCAGTGCCTAGAATGAAAACGAAAAAAAACGAGAAAAAAAACTTTGTGTAAGATTTTGTGGTTATTTTATGGAACGAGGGGAATGAACTAGAGAAAAAACATAAAAAATGCAGTGTGAACATACCCTAAGAATTAGAACATCTACAAAGAGTCTTTTTCTCTGGAAGATATGGTAGGCCCTAAATAAAGGGACCTCATTTTCAGCTTCAAAATCTAGTGATGTTTTCGGGGGAAAATTGAAAAGTTTTGGGGGGGTTCATTAAGGTTTTTGGGGGGGTCCCATAAGGGAACATCAGTGATAGTCAGTTCTTATGTCCCCTTCTAAGCTATTTACACCATTGGAAAAAAAACTTTACGAAAACCAACCCCAAAAAAATGTTCATAACATGAGTTTTTTTGTCATTCCCCTGAAAAAAAATCCATTATTGTCGTTTGCTTTTTTTTTTTTGAAATTTTTTTCACAGAATGAAAACATTATAATTCTATGGATTTACCAAAACGCCCCCAAAAAATTTCCCAAAAAACACCCAAAAAACGCTTTAAAACTCCAATAAAAAATTTCTGCCCTGCTCAGTCGTTCTTTGCAACATTTTTTAAAAAAGACGACCAGCAAAAAAGAAAGCAGAAAAAAAAATTTTTCTCTGGAGAAACAAATTTTTTTAACTAAAAAAGGGGTTGTCTCATCCAAAGTTTCATAGGATCAGAATGAAAAAATTTTTTTGCACTGTCATTTCCCTTTCAAGCGGCCCAAGCGTCTGTAATTAGCAAGGAGTCCTGTTTCAGACCCTGCTAATTAGAAAAATTCCAGCATTTTCAAAAAGAGAAAGCTAAAAAAAAAATTTACAAAAATGGTGCAGTGGAAATAGTCTAAAAAAAAAGGAACTGCAGAAAATCCCCCAAATTGTAATAGTTAAAAAAACAGAAAATGGTCCCTTTGCACATGTAAAAAAAAAGGGCGAATTTTTAATGTTGGGGGTAAAAGGCCTTTTAAAAGTTTTTGGGCAGTGTAAAAGGGCACCAAATGGATGATTTTTTTTCGCAGTTCTAATACAACGCAGTGTAGTGCCAATAGGACAATCTGGCTCAGGCAACCACCTTTAACTGGTGGGCTGTTCTAAAGGCCATTTTCAACGGCTTAAAAAAGGCCGTTTTTCGGCCGAATTAAGCCAAAGTGCCCCCAATTAGGGCCAAAAGGGCCCATTCATTATGGAAATTTAACAGTTCTCAAAGAGAATTTGGTTACGTCCCCTCTCCGCGCCCCGAACCCCGCCGGGCGGGGAAAAATTACATGTATTTCTAGCGGCGTAAAAACCGCCGCTAGCAGTGATTGTCAAAGGGGCCCGGGAAAGTCCGGCCCCCCGACACTCCCCCCGCTCCCCGCCCCCCCCGTCCACACGGCAAATTGGGGGGCGTAATTATTTTCCCGGAAAATTAAGCCGTGTGAACATGGCCTAACTTTTTTTGCACCTAGGTTTGGCTAAAGAACATAAATGTTCTCTTTTACAAATGTGGTCGAAAAACCTCCCGAAGCCCTAAATTTTGGCCACTAAAAGTGTCCTGTGTCTTAAAAAAAGGGATTTTTGCGCCGTTTGGGAGGCACCTATTCATACTTTCTTTTTTGGGGCTACAGTAACCATACATGTTGCCCAAAATTCTTTGGCTAATCCCTTGGGGTTAAAGGGGTTATTTTTTATCGTGTTTCTCTAAAAAAATAAGGATTTCAAATTTAACTATTTGTATTTAAATTTAAAAATTTTGTCTACATTTTAATAAATGTTTTTTCCTTTGTTTTAAAAATTTTCCCTTTGAAAAATATTTTATAAAGTCCTTTTAAAAATTTCTTTTTTAAAACATACGTAATAACATTAGTTGCTAGTACTGTGTCAGTTTTTAACCCCTTGTTTCTTTTTTTTCCTGACTATTTAAAAAAATTTACAGAAATATTTTTCAAGTAATAAAGAATCCCATTCCATAACAAAAAATTTTTTGTGTTTTTTTTTTTTTGCTTTAAAAAATGGTACAATATATAATTTGTCTTTTTAAATCTCTTAGTGAAAAAAACCAAAATTTTGACTGTTTTTTTGGGTTTTTCGAAACAAAGTTTTAAATCAACTTTAAAATTAAGAATGTATTTTCCCTGGAAATTCATTTTAAACACCTTTACCCATCAAAAATGTGCTGTTTTAACCACAAATCTTTAATTTTTTTTCCAGTCTCCTCGGAGCTGGACCATGAACTTTAAATAGTTTGCAACACTACAATTCTCAATATTGTCAAACCAGTGTGCCTAATGTCTACCATTTTAGCCCTGTTCTTTTAAGCGGTATCGTATTGGCTTGTCAGTGCTCAGGGCATGGTAAATGTGTTTACAGAAGAAATTGCATGGTCAATGTAAATATTTAGGGACGTCATATATATTTTTCTCAGAGAAAGTATAATGTATTCTCTGAGAAAAGGCTAAAAACAGAAACGTGCATTTTTGTTCATAGGGGTCAGGTATGTATTTTTTTTTTTGGAGTTAGTTACTTTTCATTATTTAAATCCATCCCCCCTTTTTCCAGTCCCGTTCCTCTGTTGCCCATCACTTAGGGGACATCCAAAGGTTACCCCTTTTTTTAGGGATGGAAATATACAATTGAAAGCAAAGTTTCTCACTAATAAAAAGACACATATACATTTTTACTCACTGACTGAAATAGAAAAACTTACCCTTTTTTGGTCAATTAGGAACCCAAAAAAAATTTATATTTTTCCCAAAAGCCAAAAAATGAGAGAGGAAAATTTTTTTTTTTATTTACTTTTTCAAACCAAAAGGGTTTCCCAAATTTCTTAGATTTTGGTAGCATTGTCCTTAAACTGTAAACTTTGGGCAAAGTTTTGGATACCCTTCCACAAGCTTCCACAATACTTTTTTTTAAAAAATTTTGGCCATTCCTTCAAAAGAAGGGGGTAATGAGCCATTTTTGTAGGGCGCCTTGCTCAACCTGCCCTTTTTAGTTTGCAGAATTTTTTAAGGGTTGGATCAAGCTTTGTGATGTCCCCCCTCTGAAACATTACTAAAGGGGGTTTTGCCAAAACGGCCGTTCCTTACCCTCCCACGCTCGGGGCCCCCTGGGGGCCCGAAGGGGCTTTTCCCTTTTCTTCGAATTTAAAAAAACCCCCCTCAGCCCGGAATTGTGACGTCACTGCGCTGGGGGAGTCGTACGCGCTCCGGGGGCCAAAGCCATTTTACTCACCTCGGCAGCGGAGGGTCTCTGTGGCTAGCTGAGTAAATATGGGAGTGTTTTGGGCCCGACCCCAGAGACCGGCGCCCGCACAATTTGTCCCCCCCTTTTGTTCCTGTATCTCTCTCACCATCCTCTCTTTTCCCAGGTTAGGCATGGAGGTGAAAGCGGGTTTTGTTGAGGTATAGATAGGGTAGGATAAAGCTATTAGGGGTTTGGGGGGTTAGGGGGTTTGAGGAGGGTTAGGGGTTTGAGGTAGGGTTTGGGTTATAGCGAGGGTTTGGGTTTGAGGTAGGTTTTGGGTTAAGCAGGGTTAGGGTTAGACTGGTTAGGGTTAGAGAGGATTTGGGGATAGCCAGGGTTTGGGTTTGAGGAGGGTTAGGGTTAGAGGGAGGGTTGGGTTTTAAAATGGGTTTAAAAAGGGTTAGGGGTTTAAAAAGGGTTTGGGGTTTGAGTTAGGGTTTGGGAGAGCAGGTTAGAGGTAGGGGTTTGGTATAGCTAGGGGTTAGGGTTATAGATAGGGTTTTTGGGTTAAGCAGGGGGTTTTGGGGTTTAAGGGGGGGTTAGGTTAAGGTAGGGTTAGGGTTTGGGTTAGAGTAGGGGTTAGGGGTTTTGGGGGGGTTAGGATTTTGGGTTAGAGTAGGGGTTAGGCTAGGGTTAGGGTTATAGATAGGGTTTGGGTTAGAGTTTTTTTTTTTTTTTTTTTAGAGTAGGGTTAGAGCTAGGGTTAGGGGTTGGCTAGGGGTTTGGTTTAGGGAAGGGTTTGGGTTAGGTGGGGGAAGCTAGGGTTTTAAAGGGGGGTTTTTTGATAGGGGTTAGGGTTTAGTAGGGGGGGGTTAGAGGTAGGGTTGGGGGAGGGTGGGTTTGAGGGGTTTTGGGGTAGGGTTAGAGCTAGGGGGTTTGAGCTAGGGGTTTGAGTTTGGGGGTTTGGGTTTTAGATGGTTAGGGTTAAGCTAGGGTTTGGGTTAGGCAGGGGTTGGGTAAGCTAGGGGTTTGAGTTAGGTTTTTTAATAGGGGGTTTGGGTTAAAACTGGGTTAGGGGTTTAAAAGGAGGTTAGGGGTTAATAGGGGTTTTTGTTAGAGGGAGGGTTGGGTTATAGATAGGGTTTTGAGTGGGTTAGGGGTTAGAGGTAGGGTTAGGGTTTGAGCTATATTTTGGGTTTTGTTAGGGGTTTTAGATAGGGTTTTGGGTTTTAGATGGGTTTTGGGGGTTTAGTTGGGTTAGGGAGAGTTGGGGTTTGGGTTTAGAGGAAGGGGGGTTAGGGTTTGAGGGACGGGTTTTTTTAGAGGTAGGGTTAGGGTTTTTAGATAGGGTTTGGGTAGGGTTTTGGGGTTTAAGGTAGGGTTAGGGTTATAGATATGTTTGGGTTTTTGGGGAGGGGTTGGGTTTTAGATAGGGGGAGGTTTTTGATGGGGTTATGGTTTTAATAGGGGTTTGGGTTATAGTAAAGGTGGGTTTGAGTTAGGGTTAGAGTAGGGTTTTGGGTTTGAGGGAGGGTTTTTTTAAGGGGGGTTTGGGTTATGATAGGGGAGGGTAGGGGTTTGGTTAAGGTGGGTTAGGGTTTAAGATGGGTTTGTGTTAGAGGTAGGGTTAGGGTTTAAAGTAGGGTTTGGGGTTTTAGGTTTGGGTTAGGTTTAATTTGGGTTTGGGGTTTGGGGTTAAAAGGTAGGGTTAGGGTTTGAGGTAGATTTGGGTTTTAAAACTAGGGGCGGGGTTGGGGTTTAAGGGGGGTTAAGATAGGGTTAAGAAGGGTTAGAGAAGGGGGGGGTAAGAGGTGGGTTAGAGCAGGGGTTTGAGGTAGGGAGGGTTTTGTGGTAGGGTTGGGGTTATAGATAGGGTTAGGGTTAGAGATAGGGTTAGGGGAGAGGTAGGGGGAGGATAGGGGTTGGGGTTGGGTAGGGTTAGGGTTAAAGGAGGGGTTTGGGTTTTGGGGTAGGGTTAGGTTTGAGGGAAGGGTTTTTAAAATAGGGTTTTTAGTTAGATAGGGGTTAGGGGTTTTGGGAGGGTTAGGGTTTTAAAATAGGGTTAAGGTAGGGTTAGAGGAGGGTTACGGTTAAGCTAGGGTTAAGATAGGGTTAGGGTTTGAGGTGGGTTAGGGGTTTAAGGTAGGGTTGGGTTAGGGAGGGTTAGGGGTTTAGCTAGGGTTGGGTTAAGCTAGGGTTTGGGTTAGAGGAGGGTATTTTTAGAGGTAGGGTTAGGGTTATAGCGGGGTTTGGATAGGGGGAGGGTTAAAGTGGGTTTTAAATTAGGGGTTAAAAATAGTGTTTTTATAGGATAGCCTAGGGTTTTGGGTTAGGTATGGTTAAGGCAGTTATAAAAATCTATGCAACTTATATCACTATATTTTTTATAAATAACAACAGTTCTCCATAATCGGCCCATAGAACCAATCAGAGCCCATAGCAACCAGCCGATCCCCCAGCGACCAATCAGGACCCTTGGACCCCAAACACAGACCATAAAACCAATCAAAGCCATAGAACCAAGTTCCTATTTTATTTCTTTTTTGCCCAAAAAATTGAAAGGGGAGCACAGATGGTTTTTCTATTTGGGAAAAAAATACATTTTTTTTACCTCAAAGTTTTTCATACTTCCATAAAGTGTGTGGATATAGGCAATATAATGAAGCATTGCAGAGCAAGCAATTTTGTCATACGATAAGAATTGAAGAAGAGCATAATGGGGAGGGTAGGGTCAGGAAAAGATCGATCCATCGGAACATTCAAATTCCTTCAAGTAAAGATCCTGCTTGCTGTAATTAAAATTTGGGGGTAAAAATTTTAAGGGTGACATAATTTTTTGCCTTCAGGGCAATTAGTGAAAAATACAAAAAAAGATGTCAACCCGTTTTGTCTTTTTAGTTATTTACAGCCAAATCTCAGTGACGCAAACAAAATCTTGCTTCTCTGAAAGAACATTTTTTTTTCCCTCTGTTCTAGTGGGGTTGACCACATTTACTGACAACAGGGGAGATCTTTACGGAACTCAAGGACAAAGCAGTGTTACGGTTTCCGGAAAGCGGAAATGGGGTCCACTGGCCCCCGCAAGCGAGGTGTAAAACCCGCCAGGGAACGGAATCTAAGTAGGGCCGGTTTTTTACCAGAGCCCGCCCAAAGCGGGGTGGGCTTGCGCGGGGGAGTCTAAGTCTTACCCCTGACGTGATTGCTTGCCGGGCAGCTGAAGAAGCGTGGTGCAAAATCGTCAGGCAGGCCCTAGTCGGGGTCAGCAGGAGGTCAGGGCAGGCAGCTATGGTTCGTGGTCGAGGACAGGACGGGCAGGGGGAGGGGGCAGAGTACGTGGTCAAAAAGACGAAGCAAGGTGGTACCTAAAGGGGTAGGGCAAAAAAAAT
>JAODAL010056103.1:0-23509 GCA_025379985.1 Phyllomedusa bahiana | reverse complement strand
TTATAGGAGTGCCCCAGCTTTCAAATTTCATGCAGCCGACCTGTGACCCTTATCTTACGGGCTGTCAGTCTGAATGATAAACCCCTTTTAAAGACAGGGAGCAGAGACCCCCCTCCCGCACAAAAATGCTTCTGTATGTAGGGAGGGGGGGGGATCTGGCCTATTCCCTCCGGGTTAACCCTGTGTTGCCTGCTTCCTCCTTCCTCCAGATTGAAAAGGATGAGGCTATCAATAAGTAAGAGTGACCCGTTTGTTATAAACATGAGTCGTGGACTGTAACTAAATAAACTGTAAGATTGTAAACATTCTGCTGACAGGGACACACCGAGTAACATTTTGCAGCTTTCCTGCCTCTTTTTCTGAGGGGTTTTTTTTTGTTGTTGCGGGAGAGGGAGTTTGTAGCTAAGCAAGGGAGATATGTAACTGTTTGCTATTAGCAATCAAGCCCTCTCTGGGGCGGCACACACGGGGTTTAAACTCTAGCAGCAACCCCGGGATAGCTCCCTGTGGCTGAGGGGAGGGAGAAGGGGGGGGGAGAGGGGGAAAAGAAGAGGCAGAAAAGCTAGAACCCCCTAATTTCAACCCCCATTCACAGACGGGCTGAAGCTTTTAATGAAAACCCCTTTTAAGTCGATGAACGTAAATTTTTTTTAACCCGAAATCGATGGCCCTTATTAACCCTTACAAAACATTGTGTCTGGTAATAGTTTTTTCCGGGGAAATTCTGATAACAAGGCGAGATCCCCGCAATAGCGTGCTATCAATAACATTGGAGTAGATGGGGTGGCGTCGGAACGAGTGCACTTGCCATAGGGATCTCTGCTGCGCATGAAAGTATATTTGGTCAGGCACGCATTTGAGCTCCAGCGCGAACCAAACGGACTTTTTTTATGCACAGTGAGATCCCCGGCAGCACTAAAACCCAAAAATGACATATACCTCTTTCCAGACATCCAGTGAAGTTTTTAGAACGCCCGACGCCGCATGGTCTGGCCGTCTTCAGACATGCAAAGTACGCTCCCGACGGCATTAACTAAATGACATGCTTTTTTTCCTTCCGACATGCGCAGTCTAATACTCCGTTAACGCAGGTAATTCAGATATAGTGTGATACGCGCACACACTTTTATATGAACCCGGCAATAGGTATGAAACTAACTACATACCAATTCGAGTGTTAGGGCTTATTGTTATACTTTTGAGGGGCCATTGGAGGTTATTTAATGGTATGCGGAGATGATTTGCTCTGTATCCCTCTTATCCTGGGTGCCAGCATACCAAAGAGCGCGGGAGTAACCTCCTTAAACCTGACAGCATCTAAGCTGAGTAATTGAAGTCTTCCTATTTAATTAGAATAGGAAGTATATGTATTGAAGACAGGTTTTAGATGCTTGTATATAAGAGTACTCTATTCCTCAGCGAGATAGTTTTTCTGAATCCCAGATAATCCAAAATATGTAACGGGGGAACGCGTCGGGAAAGCTGGAGGAGTAAGTGTTTTTATACACTATATATGTGATATTGTCTGTCCATACAAAGCGAGCCGCCTTTCGGGCGATTACTCCACAGACGAAAGTACACAGTAAGCAGTATCATCTAGGTATGAGTGTAATTAATAGGTTAAGATTGTATAATTTTAGATAGTCAAGTAAAAGTTAAGTATAAACAGGGATTATATTTGCAGTGATATAGGGATTTGATTGGTAGCAGTAAGATGGTGAGATTATGTGAGGTATTTCCCATGTATTATCTACATATATCTAACAGCATTCCTGTATCTAACAGCAGTCCTGGTACATGGTACCTGGTCAGGTAGGAGGCAGGGGGGGGGCATCCAAAATTGCTGGGCACGGCTCTCTTTTGATGGAGGTGGACAATTACTTACATTCATAACTTCCAAAGCAAGATAAAATGATTGAGCAGATCTAAGCACAAATGAACATATACACCAGTGCATGCTGTTGTCCAAAGGATTCCAATATCCAACACAATGGAATTACAAATAAAACAGGCTTTTTTTAACTTAATATAAAAAACACAAGGATCCATAAAATAGAGAACAGCAAGTAACTTACGCGTTTCAAGTCTACACACAATTCCCAAATGAAAAGTAAAAAGCAAACTAACAGACTTAAAGGGGTGTTATCGTTTGAGCTGTTTAGCTAATTTTCTCAGATTGAGTTGAAATCCAGGGGCGTGTCCACTCTGTCACAGGTGTGTCTCTCCTCCCAGTAGCGTATCACCCCTCACAGAAGAACTGTACCTCATCATTTTGTATGAAGCAGGGGATGCAGAAGGTTGTTGGATAGAACAACTCAGTAGTCCTCCTGCCTGCTTATTTTTTTTTTCTGCAGCCTGAGCTCCAAAACACCAGCAAGCACCTGTCAATAATGTCTAATTTTACACACAAATTATGCTGAAAGCCAGCAACTTTTAACTTCTAGTGTGTTCACCCAAATTTTGACTGACGCCAGGCAAACCTTTACTCAACACCAGGACTAATGTCACTTCAAGAAAAGATCACTGCTTCCTGTCCTGTGACATGGTGAGTGAAAACAATGGGGTATAAGCAATCAGCTTTGAGAGAAGGCCCTCTCAGCGTTGTTTACCAACTTTGCTGTTGGTGCAGTGGTAGAGCAGGTGGAGCAGTGATAAAAGTATTGCTTTTACAACGAGGGGTTTGGAGTTTCTAGTCCCTTCACAGAGTATATTCCCCCCCCCCCTAAATCAACACATATGTAGAGGACCTAAATATATATGTCAATCTCTATAATGATATATTATACACATACATCCTCCCTATATCATGTCTCATCCCCAGAATATATGCATTGTGATCACATATTTGGAAGTGCTTTGTGGTACTACTGTGACAAATAGGACACTATATAACGGGGGAGCTTTGTGGTGTTATATGAATAATATTATAGATACTAAACATATAAATTCATAACTTTACATGTGTACAGTTTTATAAAAGAAAAAATAAAAATACTGATGGGACTTGAACTCCTAACCTTTATCTGGCAAGAAGTGTATCATCTAATCACTGCACTATGCATAGGCAGCTGATTTCAGCTTATGCAGACACAGTGTTTGAAACCCTTATATACACTACAATGATAGACGTCATCACGAGGCGGGCTTCATACCCTGAGGAACAGAACCCTCTTTTTCAAAGTACAGCTTAAGGACTGAGCCTGTGAGGAGGTAAACAACCTCTTGTGCAACAGCCCTTTAAGCAGCCGTCATTGCCAGATTCATCACCATAAGATGGAGAGTACAAGAGCCAGCCAACCGTTGGTTTTTCACTATCAATTTTAACAGCTCAAGGGGAGTAAACAGCAGAGTTGCAGGCAGCCATCACAGCGTCAGGGGCGTGGCCTGGGCGTTCCTGTCTAGGGCGTATCCCAACAGGCAGGAATGAAAGTCAGCCAGCCAATCCAGTGCAGGGGCGTGTCTAGGGATGTCCGACATGGGGGCGTCCGACCAGCAACAAGCACAGCAGAACAGAATACGATTTACAGAGAAGGCCTGATATCTGCTAACCAAGTGACTGAGGTTAATGCAACCCAATTACAAAAGTGCTTATTTTTACTGTCCCCATAATCGGAGACATGATCTTTGTAACGATAAAACCCCTTTAAACATGGCAGCAGTCAGCAGATGCTAAAACCTATGCAAACATCAAATTTATGGGAACATTTTGTATTGCATTACTGCTATACTTGGAATGTGTATAAAACTGTTTTTTTCAATGTAGATTTTCATCACATTATACATATCATTGTGCTTTTACAAATGGCAGGAACTGTCCTGCTTATTAGGTCAGCAGGAGTTTCTGTGGTATGTCTGTTTTGTTGCCTGTGTTTGTTCGGAGGGGTTGCATGACAACTGGTTGCATGACCACTACTTGCCAGCTGACCTAGCTTGTGCAACTGAGCTGGTTAGATTTCAGCTAGCTCTGCTGAAATTGGCAAGCTGTGCAGAGTATAGAAGTTTGGATCTTGTCTAGTCATGCTGTGTTAAATTGCTCTGTCCTGTCTACTGTCTGTTTAGTTGTGTCAGGATGAAGTCCACTTGTTCACGTCTCATCTCATTTGTTGCAAGTTTAGAACTTTTGTAGGATATAAGAAATAAAGAGTTCTGGGCTTCATATATGAAAACTGTCTAGATGTAAATGTTAATCTTTTTCTAGTTGCATCTTACTAGCAAAGATTAATAGTTTTCTCGAAATCAGTTACCTTCGGCATTCGATAGTAGGTACTTGGAGAATTCTCTGTGACCAATCCAGTCCTTTGTGTTTTTTTTATTGTGCTTACCGTGCTGAAGCATAATCCTGGCCTCTCCCATCAGATCTGCCATCAGTCATCTATTAACTGTTTCAGGGCCCCATATAGCCAAATCAAATGGGGCCTCTACCCATTACTAGTTTTTATTTTTTAACAAATCAGTGGGCCTCTTTTTGATAATGGCCCCTGACAGGAGTACTGCCCATACTGCCCTATTGGTACCCCTGTCTCCCATGGTCGGAATCTCTTGAACGCACATTCTAGCACATGCTAACTGTTCCCTTCTCTGACTGTCTACATTCCTCATCCTCCTCATGTAAAATAATTCTGGGCATAGGCAGTAGACTGGAATAATTTCACAACGTCAAGAAGCCGCACATGCTCTGTTCATTGATTCTGAACGGAAGGGTGTGATGTTGTCATCGGAAGGCAGAGAGCATATAAACGCCCCATTGGCAATGGAAACGCCCCAAATTTTGAAAAGAAAAGCCTGCTTAATGCCTGAAGTGCCGAGTTGAGAAAACACTTTTAACATCCTATTTTAGTTGCTGGCACTGGTTTTCATCTGCAGAGTACATGGAGGTTGCGGATGTTTTTTATGAAAATACTGCTAGCATTTTTCCCCCTCATAAAGAATATGATAATCCTAATAATTGGATTCCAGGCTTTGGAATTCACCAAGGGAGGATTTATTCTTAGTCTGGCCCAGAGACCCAGGCAATGGAGCACTATATCAAAGAGAACCTACAGAAGGGATTTTTTCATCTAGGTTCCCAGCTAGTGCAGGGTCTTTTTGGGGCCAAAAAAGATGTCAGTCTCTATTCTGGCATTATATAGAGGACTAAATAAGATTACCACACATAATTGACATCCATGTTGGACCAACTTATAAAAAGCAGTCATTTTGTCCAAAACTGATCTTAGGAGAGCATAAATTCTGATCAGGATCCAAGAGGAGTAAAAAGGAAGATACACTTTCATACCCACATAGAATATTATGAATATCTGTTAAAGCCTTCTGGGCTCTGTAATGCCTCAGATGTCTTCCAAAATTTCATAAATCATTCAAAGAATATTTGGGTTTGTGGTAATTTATTTTTTATGATTTTTTTAAATTTTTTCCTCGTCTTTAAAGGCATATTGTATTCATGCTAGAAAAAGTAAGTTCAGGCAATCATCTTTTTGTCCAGATTGAGAAATGTGAGTTTGATAGTGTCTTCTTCTTGGGGGGCATAATTTCCTCTAAATGGTTTTCAATGGCCCCAGCTAAGGTGCAGGCTATTTAGGATAGGACATTACCTACAACCACCCCCCCCCCCCCCCCCCCCCCCCCCCCCCCCCCCCCCCCCCCCCCCCCCCCCCCCCCCCCCATCACGCTAGCCTAATGTTTTCACTTTGCAAATCACAGTATTATAGGAGGTTTACTAAGTTTTTTCTTCTATAGTATTTCAAATAATAGAAACATTTCTAAAGATATAGAAAATATTCTCATTTTCTGGCTCATATGTCATCTTGTATATTGTCAGGGTGGGGTGGCTACTAGCTCCACTAATAAAAATGATGCCCTGTAACTATATATACATATTTCTGGACATGTGTCAATATCATATTTCCAGAGATATACAAACAAATAAAAAGTATACTATGCATAAAAGGTTCTAACATGATTAAAGAAACATCGAAATACATCAACAATATAACGTAGAAAAAACGTCTTTGAAAAAAAGAAACACAAAATACAAATCCAATTTTCTTGTATTTTTACTGTATTTAGGGCCACATGTATGAAACTGTTTAGGTCTAAAATTCACTCTTTTCCCAAATAGAAAACCTAGGGGCCCAAAAAAAGTGGGGTCTTAGCCCTAAAAGGTTCTTTAAAATTGGGCCCTGAGAGTCAAGGTTAATGAGATAAAAAAATTACATTAAAAATTTTCCCTTTTTTAAAAAACGGGCTTTATTTTTTGGGAAAATTTTAAATAAAAAAGGGGGTGTTTATTGAAGCGAAAAGGTAATTTTTTGGGAAAGTTTTTTTCTCTAAATTTTTTTTTAATAAAAAAAAAAAACTGGGTTTTGGGTTTTTTTCCAAAAGAGCCTTTTCAGTTTTTTAGGTAGATGCAGTGTCTGTTTTTTTGCACACAAATGTTGACCTTCAAGCCTTTCACAATTTTTTATATTGAACTATGATGCTGATCATGTTGGGTAAAAAAATTTGGCCCGGGTTTTTACATGGTGTTTTTTGGCCGCACTTTTTTCAAAACCTTTAAAACCTGTCGTTTGCGGTTTTTTAAATTACGTGCGTGGGTTGCAAACCCAAAATTTTAAAGTGCAATTGGACGGGTTGTCTGTGCCCCTTTAAGGGGTTGTTTACACGGCGTTTTTTTAATCCCTTTTACGGATCCGTTTTTTGGGGTCCCAAAACATCAAAAAAATTGTCTTTTTTTAAAATTGAGTTTAAATGGCAAAAAACGCATCGCTTTTTCCCACGGGGGAACAGCGATTTTCGCTTTTGAGAGCTCTTCTGCACGCGCTTTTTCGCATCCCTTTTTAAAAATTGAAATGTCAAATTTTTTTTGCGTTTTACGCAAATGAAAGCCCCCTAGGGGATAATGGATCCCCCTTTTGGCACTTTCCAAAAACGCCCACTCCGGTACGTAAATCTGCGCTTTTCTTTCCCGAAAGCGGATGCGAAAAAAACGCACTGGAAGGGGTTTGGGCGGGGGTTGCTGGAGAGGGGGTGCGGGGGCAGGGGGCGCAGGGGCAAAGGAAACGGGGCGCCAGGTGAAAAGAGCAGCGGCCCGGGGCAGCGAGGTTGCCGAGCGGGGGGCGGCGCAGGTGTGCAGAGCGGCGGAACGGGGGGGCAGACTAAAAAGGGAGCGGCGGGCAGGCCCTATATGAGGCAACTTGAAGTGAAAATGGAGGGCAGAATTTAATGAACTGGAGGGCCCGACATGAAGTGAACTGGGGGGGCAGAAAATTTAAATGAACTGGAGGGGAGAAGGAGAGGGAGAGAAAAAGAGGGGAAAAGGGGAGAGAAGAGAAAAGAGAGAGAGGAGAGAGAGAGAGAAAAGAGAAGGGGAAAAAGAGAGGGGAAAAAGATGGGGGGAGAAGAGAAGAGAGAGAGAGGAAAAAGAGAGAGAAAAATCTGTATCTTTTCGAAAAAAAGAAACCGAAACAAGCCCCCCCCCATGGGGGTTAAACGCAGGTGAAAAGCTTCAAAAACGGAAACCAAATAAAGGTTTCCCAAAGCTTCCCTTTTGCCCGGGTCCGCTTTCCCCCTGGGTTTTCGGGGCCCAAAACCCGGGTCCCCTAAAAAGGATCCAAAAAAAGGGGTGAAAAAAGCCCTAATACTTCAAAACCCCCAGTCTGCCTAAAAAATATGACATTTCCTTTTTTAGATGTCCCGCAATTTTTCAAGGGATAAAATAAGGCCTGTGATTGACCCCATAATTTTTCCCGTGTACTCTTTGAGAAAGAGGAAGAGTACATTGTTTTGGGGGATATTTTTACGTTTTTTTGGCTAAATTATAGCCAAAATACGCACCAAAATATGCCACATAAGACATGTGTATGTGTTAAAAATACCCCCAAAATAAAATTTTATGCAAAATTAAAAATGTAAATTTTGGGAAAAAAAGTTCTTTTCTTTGGACATTCTTAGAATTGAGAAAAAAACTACTAAAGTTTTAAGAATACCAGGGTTTTTATAGAAGTATGCAGCAGGGATACCATTGACTTGCCGGTTTTTTTGGGATTAAAAAAAGTCAAAAGACCAATAAGGGTTGGGGAAAAAAAAAAATGGAAAAAAAATCTCCCCAACAAGGGGGGCCCCCCTTGGGTTCTATATTTGGATACAAGATACCCATTGCCAAAATTTGAAGAAAATTTAAAAAAAAAACACCCGTTTTATCATAATTTTTATAACCACCGTAATATCCAGAGAAAAATAAAAATGTGCAGCCCCTTGGCAGTACAGTGGGCTGGGAGTGGGCCAATAAGGTCCGGTAGGTTTAAAGGTAAATGAAAACCATGCTGACTGCATCCCACAACTGCTGGAGCATGCATGGGGGAGGATCCAAGAGTGAACATGACCATGAATTTAGGGTCCAGGGTAGTACTTGGAAGTCTTTGTCATGTTCTTCCAACCAAAATCGGGCTTTTTTAACTGTGTGAAATCTCATATTGTTTTTGCTAGAATATCCCAGGGAAGGGAATCAGCCTGTATGGATGTATATGATCTGTGAGGATGGATTTCTATCCAAAAAGGAAAGTGATTTCCACATGGATGAATGAACTCAGATAATCCCACAAAGACTTGTCCCAGACCATAACACTGCCACCACCAGCTTGTGTTCCTCCAGCAATGTGTCACGGAAAGACGGGTGAGTAGGTACTGACACGTCGATGGCCAGGTAGTTGTGGATCTTCTGGGCCGCCACGAGCATAGATGGTGGCATAGCGGACCACACCAGGCAGCGGAGTCAAACAGGCCCCCGTTCTTCACCGGAGCCCACCGCAAGGTTAGAAGGGACAGGTCGCTACCCCTGACGTGGCTACAGGCGGTGACAGCCGAAGCGCAGGTGACTGAGTCCAGGCAGGTTTCAAACAGGTACAATGGCAGAATACAGCAGAAATAGGGAGTACTACTCAACATAGACAGAGATACAAAAGCTAAACACACAGTATCAGATGTGATAGACTTAGATACAGCAGCTCAACTTACAGCATCATACAAGAAGCTCAGAGGACATTATTTTACAAATGATAGGCTTAGATACAACAGCTCAGCGGACAATATCACACATAACAGACGTATTAGATACAACAGCTCAGCAGACAGTATCACACATGATAGGCTTTATACATCGGTACAGCAAAAAATATTGCACATGATAAGATTAGATACAGCACCTCTGCAGATAGTATCACATGTAATAATAAGCTTAGATATAGCAGTTTAGCACACAGTACTACAAATGACAGGCTTAGATACAGTAGTTTACCAGACAGTTCCACACTTTAGGTGCAGATACATGGCATAGCAGACAGCACATGACATTGTACTATTGTTTTTATAACGATATTCAGTAACATTACAGGACCGTGAATGTGCTACACTGTTACCACTGTTCATTGTGTCTGTGGTCAATGTCAGCTGCAATGTATCATAGGAAATTTAGCTGTAATGCTATTGGATAAGAAATTCTAAATTCAGGCCACAAGTTCTCTGCTCTGACCTGAGACTTGTGTCCTGAGCAAAAGCATCTTTACACGAGAGTCCCAATGTGATAGATATGAAAAATAGAAAACAAGAAGAAACATCGGAGGGTATCCACACAGTGCAGATATGCTTCTAGACCCAATATGGTGAAGGTTCTGGTTTATTATTAAAACTTTAGGTTTGGACTCAGAAGGGTGCCCCATTAGTAAGTTGATCACCAGAGCTCCCACATAAGCAACTGTTACAACAGTAGCGTGGACACACATGGTCAGCTGAAGCAAGAGATGCACTTTGCAGGGGGTCTCTCCTTAGGGCTTGTTCCCACAGCAGGGTTTTCAGTCGGTTTTACAGACAATTTTCGGATTTGAAAACCGCCTGTAAACCGCCTGTCAACCTTTTACATTGACTTAAATAGAAAATCTGTGCAGCAGTCCACACTGCACGGATTTTCCGCTGTACGGTTTTGCACGGTTTTTCCTAAAATCTTAGAACATGTTCATTCTTCCGTCTATTTTTTGGGCAGAACATGAACATGTGGGTGTGAAGGGGGACAGCTTGAAAAGCACCCTTATGTCTACACAGCAATGTTAAAATGCCGTCCAAATTCCGATGGCATTTTAAAATAGCTGGATCACGTTTGTTGATGTAGATTTGCGCTAAAAACAGCGGACCGTTTTTGGATCTGCCATCGGCCTCGTATATTGAATGTATAGGAATACTGCTGAAGATCCAACAGGTTTGAAAATCCGCAGGAACCAGGCAGATTTTCAAACCTACCAGAAAAAATGTGTAGACTACAGCACGGATTTTTATTGTGGTCTTCACAGCCGTGGGTACAGTCGGATTTTTGGTGGATTCTAAATACTGAATCTAGCGATAATCCGACAAGAATCTAGTGCTGTGTAGACATAGACTTAAGATGATAGAGGGGGTCCTTAACAGGGTGTGGCCCTAATGGGACATTTAGGCCATGTTCACACGGCTTAAAATGGGCCGTATTTCGGTCCGTAATTACGCGCCGGAGTGCGCAAATTACGGGCTGAAAAAGGCCCAGTCATTACGGTAATCCACAGTTCTCATAGAGAACTATGGATTACGTCTCCTCTCCCTGCTCGGCAAATCCGCCGGGCGGGGAGATAAGTGACATGTGAATTGCATGGTAATGCAAGTCAATGGGCCGGCGAAGTGTCAGCCCCCCCTCTCCCGCCCCGCCCCCGGCCACACGGCGTAATTGCGGGGCGTAATTACGTCCCGCAGTTAAGCCGTGTGAACATAGCCTTATAAGGAAATGATCTACTGGTAGGTAGTGGAGGAAGACAGAAATAGACTATGTTGATTTGTTTTCTAATCAGAGGAATCTTATCAATAGTTTACCACTGGATATTTCAATGTATTTTTAAAAGGTACCTGTCATCTTTTATGCAGTCAATCCCTTCCATATACACTCACCGGCCACTTTATTAGGTACACCTGTCCAACTGCTCGTTAACACTTAATTTCTAATCAGCCAATAACTGGCGGCAACTCAGTGCATTTAGGCATGTAGACATGGTCAAGACAATCTCTGCAGTTAAAAACGAGCACAGTATGGGGAAGAAAGGTGATTTGAGTCCCTTTGAAACGTGGCATGGTTGTTGGTGCCAGAAGGGCTGGTCTGAGTATTTCAGAAACTGCTGATCTCCTGGGATTTTCACGCCAACCATCTCTAGGGTTTACAGAGAATGGTCCGAAAAAGAAAAAACATCCAGTGAGGGCAGTCCTGTGGGCGGGAAATGCCTTGTTGATGCCAGGGGTTAAAGGAGAATGGGGGAAATGGTTCGAGTGATAGAAAGGCAACAGTGACTCAAATATGCCAAACCCTTACAACCAAGGTAGGCAGAAGAGCATCTTGATACGCCACAGTACGGCGAACTTTGAGGCAGATTTGGGGTACAGCGCAGAAGACCCCACCGGGTGCCACTCCCTTTTCCCGCTAAGAACAGGAAACTGAGGCTCCAATTTGCCCAAGCTCATCGAAATTGGACAGTAGAAGATTGGAAAAAACGTTGGCCTTGTCTGATGAGTCTCGATTTCTGCTGCGACATTCGGTGGTAGGGTCAGAAATTTGGCGTCAACAACATGAAAGCTGGATCCATTTCCCGCCTTGTATCAACGGTTCCCGGCTGGTTGGTGGTGGTGTCATGGGGTGGGGGATATTTTCTTGGCACTCTTTGGGCCCCTTGGTACCAAATTTAGCATCGTTGCAACACCTTGTGGAATCTATGCCACGAAGAATTGAGGCAGTTCTGAAGGCAAAAGGGGGTCCAACCCGTTACTAGCATGGTGTACCTAATAAAGTGGCCGGTGAGTGTAATTCCCTATATTACAGTGTATATCACTAGATTTGTCCTATAAGGCCAGATGCGCTTCATGATGTCTAACTACTGAAATTATTGATAATTGTTTTTTCAGATCCTAGTTAGTCATACCAGGAACTGCGATCATATCACTGTAGAGTTCAGAATTTCATCAGCTGCAGTGTTGCAATTGACAATACACTAATGTGATTTTTTTTCTTGTGTTTCTCACGGGTAACCTCATGTATTGCAGCAGATGGGACATTTTTAAAAGCATCCTAAGTAGGTTCTATGAACAGTATGTAGACTTATGGAAATTATTGCATTAGTATGCTGAAGTAAAACTGTGAAGGCTGTGTTGATAAAAAGAAAGTGGTGAGCTAGTAGAGCTAAAATGTTGTGACAAGACATTAAAAAGTATAAAAAGAAAATCAATTGTGTATAAAAAAAGGAAACAGTAATATTAAAACAGAGAGAATTACTGCCAAAAAGGAAAAATAACCCCAAAACATTATTTAACAACAAAAGTAAGGGCATGTTCACACAGCGTTTTTGGATCCAATTTTGGATCCGTTTTGGAGCCGAAAATCGCATCCAACATACAGGTGCATGTTTGGATGTGTGTTGGATGCAGCAGGGTCGCACCCTATAGTGTATAATAGTGCTCCTGCTGCGTCTTTTGGATACACTATATAAAAAGACACAGTATATGCATGTTTTTCTCACTATCTGACATGAAATCAGAAAAAACCTTCCCCGTTTTAGGTCAATTAGGATTACCACAATTATTTATATTTGTCATATGCCAGAATAATGAGAGAGATAATTTTTAAGGCATTTTACTTTCTGCAAAGTCAAAGTTTACATATACTAGGATTACTATGCATTTAAGCAATTTAGGGCCATCTCTAATTAAACAATTTGGGACAGGCCATATGATGATGTCACATCTTTGGAAGCTTCTCATAGGTTTATTGGAAACATCTGAGTTAATTAGAGACACACCTGTGAATGGATTTTTTGGCCTCGTTCACACGGCTTATTTCAGAACGTATTTATGGTCGGATTTCCGATCGTAAATATGTTCTGAAATCAGTTTGAAGAAAGTTGCAGGCAATTTAATATTGCTTTTAATGGGAAATACGTGTCGTCGTTCAGACGACAAGTATTTCCGTCCTGTATTGCCGCCGTGGATTTGTGGCCGCAATACGGCCGGAAAAACAATGTGCATGTCAATTATTGGGCCGGATTTCGCGACTGATTCACCCCATATAATGAATGGGGATTGTAAATGTCGCGAAAATTCGTTGCCACACTTAGGCCCCCTTCACCGGCTTATTTGCGAGGATTTGGCCTATTCCGCGCCCGGGTTTGGCTTCAATACGGGCCAATCCTCGGAGTATTACGGTAATCCACTGCTTCAAAGAAACAGTGGAATCCGTCGCCCTCCCCGTCGGCAAAACCCCCCCCCCCGGGGGGGGAAATGAAAAGACATTATTTATGGCGCAAGGCCTAAACAAAGCATTGTTATGGGGGGGGAGGGGGCCCCGCCGCGCCCCGGCCCCCCCTCCGTCCCCCCCCCCGAATACGGCGGAAAATCAATGTGCATGTCATTATTGGGCCGGATTTCGCGACAGATTCACCCATATAATGAAGGGACTGTGTAAATCCGTCGCGAAATACGTGCCACACTTAGTGACACTTATTTCAAACTGATTTACAACTTATTTCGGAACGTAAATACATTCTGAAATAAGCCTTGTGAACATCGCCTTTAAAGGGAACCTGTCACATAGGTTGTGCCCCCCTTGCTGAGGGCAGCACAAGCTAGTGTCAGACCTGCTGTTTCCAGCGCTGTGTCCCTTATTCTGTAAGATGCTGGAGTTTTAGAGCATTTGCCCCTCAAATCTTATTCATGAGCAGGTGTTAGCCCTGCCCACCAAAGGCTAGCCCCGCCCACTGACAGTTATTCACATGTTTCTACCTCTTCAGAGTAATAGGTTTATCAGTTGAAGTGGGCGGGGCTAGCCTTAGGTGGGCGGAGTTTGAAAAAAACTGACTCTTTGAATGACTCTTCGAATGACTCTTCTGGCTGAAAACTGCAGATTTGAGCATTAAATACACGAAAACTACAGCATCTTACAGAATAAGGGACACAGCGCTGGAAACAGCAGGTCTGACACTGGCTTGTGCTGTCCTCAGCAAGGGGTGCATAATCTATGTGACAGGTTCTCTTTAATGTACACCAGAGACACACTGCTTCTGTGTGTAACATCATGAGAAAGTCTACAGAAATCTGCCAAGGTATCAGGAAGAGAATTGTGGACTTGCACAAGTCTGGATAATCCTTGGGTGCAATTTCTAGATACCTGAAAGTGCCTCATTCATCTGTACAAACAATTACACCCAAATACAAACAAGATACGAATGTACAGTCATCATACTGCTCAGGAAGGAGATGGGTTCTGTATCTCAGAGATGAATGGGCTTTGGTCTGACATGTGCATATCAACCAAGAACAAAAGCAAAAGAGCTTGTGAAGATGCTGGCGGAAGCTGGTAAGATTGTGTCATTATCCACAGTGGAACGAGTACTCTATCAACATGTACTGAAAGACCACTCTGCCAGGAAGAAGCCATTGCTCCAAAAGAAACATATAAAAGCCAGATTAATTTGTGGTCTGACTAAACTAAAATTGAACTGTTTTGCCATAATGACCATCATTAGGTTTGGAGGAAAAAAGGAGAAGCTTGGAAGCCTAAGAACACCATCCCAACTGTGAAATACGGGAGTGGTAGCATCATGTTGTGGGTTTTTTTTGCTGCAGGAGGGACTGATGCACTTCACAAAATAGATGGCATCATGAAGAAAGAAGATTATGTGGCAAAACTGAAGCAACATCTCAAGACATCAGCCTGAAAGTTAAAGCTTGGGGCGGAAATGGGGCTTCCAAATGGACAATGACCTGAAGCATACTGCCAAACTGGTTACAAAGTGGATTAAAGATAATCAAGTCAATGTTTTGGAGTGGCCAGCTGATCTCAATCCTATTGTAAATTTATGGGCAAAGCTGAAAAGGCAGGTGTGAGCAAAGTGACCTACAAATATGGCTCAGTTACACCAGTTCTGACAGGAGGAATGGACCAGAATTCCTACCAACTATTGTGAGAAGCTTGTGGAAGGATATCCAAAACGTTTGACCCAAGTCATACAGTTTAAGGGCAATGGTACCAAATAATACAGAAATGTATGTAAACTTTTGACTTTGCGGAAAGTAATAAAAAATGCCATAAAAAATTCCCTCTCTCATTATTCTGGCATTTGGCAAATATAAATAATTTTGGTTCCTACTTGACTTAAAACGGGTCAGATTTATTCTGATTTCATGTCAGATAGTGAGAAAAACATGCATATGTGTCTTTTTGTATAGTGCATGTAAACTTCTGATTTCAACTGTCGGTGTCAACTGGTGATCAGATGGCTCAGTCATAAAAATCAGAGGGTGGTTTATCAAACTCACAAGGTGGTTGTCCAATTTAAAAAAAAATAAGTAAAAAGAGTAGCCAATCAGATTAAAATGTATGACAAAAAAGATTTACTTCCTTAATCCCATATAGAAGCTCTGGATACAGCAGTCGGTAAGTGGCTGCTGAATGCAATTAATAGCCTCAGTGGTCACTTCCTGAACCATTAGCTTCATGGTTCACATCACTTAATGGTGATGCGAACTGGACGGTATGTAACTGCTGTAGCTGTCTTGTGACAATTGCTTGTACACAAGACCTAAAGCAACTGCTGCATCTTCTATGCTGGATTTGAGGTAGATTTAAAGGTAATTTGTCATCAAAATTTTTTTTTTATTGATGAAATATTGTGTTCATTTTTGTCAATATTTTTAGTATATCTTTTTCTTTCATTCAATTTGTGGTAAATATTAAAACATGCATATTAATTTTCAATATTTCCCACTCTTAGCACATCAAAGAGAAAAAAAAAGCTTGGTTCACGTACAAACAGGATGTAATACAGCTGCTGTAAATGTGGGCTGGGCTGGTGGTGACCTTACACACCTCCCCTTGTCTGTATGCAAAAGGAGGGGGAGGTGGATTGTAGACTCTATAGCCACTGAATCACCATTTTGTTGGTGACTGAGGACACCATACAAAGCTGCTGTGTATCCATAGCTGAAAAAGGAATAACCAGAGTGAAATTGTGATAACATTTACTCTATTTCACTACGGATATGCAGAAGGAACGCCACAGTATACAGTACAGACCAAAAGTTTGGACACACCTTCTCTTTCCAACAGTTTTCTGTATTTTCATGACTATAAAAAGTGTAGATTCACACTGAAGGCATCAAAACTATGAATTAACACATGTGGAATTATATGCTTACCAAAAAAGTGTGAAACAACTAAAAATATGTTTTATATTCTAGGTTCGTCAAAGTAGCCCCCTTTTGCTTTGATTACTGCTTTGCACACTCTTGGCATTCTCTTGATGAGCTTTAAGAGGTAGTCACCTGAAATGGTTTTCACGTCACAGGTGTGCCCTGTCAGGTTTAATAAGTGTGATTTCTTGCCTTATAAATGGGGTTGGGACCATCAGTTGTGTTGTTCAGAAGTCAGGTGGATACACAGCTGATAGTCCTACTGAATGGACTGTTAGAATTTCTTTTATGGCAAGAAAAAAGAAGCTAAGTAAAGAAAAACGAGTGGCCATCATTACTTTTAGAAATGAAGGTCAGTCAGTCTGAAAAATTGGGGAAACTTTGAAAGTGTCCCCAAGTGCAGTGGCACAAACCATCAAGCGTTACAAAGAAACTGTCTCACATGAGGACCGCCCCAGGAAAGGAAGACCAAGAGTCACCTCTGCTGCGGAGGATAAGTTCATCCGAGTCACCAGACCCAGAAATCACAGGTTAACAGCAGCTGAGATTAGAGACCAGGTCAATGCCACACAGAGTGTGTGAAGACTGTGTGCAGCAGCCTTCATGGTAAAATAGCTGCTAGGAAACCACTGCTAATGACAGGCAACAAGCAGAAGAGACTTGTTTGGGCTAAAGAACACAAGAAATGGACATTAGACCAGTGGAAATCTGTGCTTTGGTCTGATGAGTCCAAATTTGAGATCTTTGGTTCCAACCACCATGTCTTTGTGCGACGGCAGAAAAAGGAGGTGTGATGGTGTGGGGGTGCTTTGCTGGTGACACTGTTGGGGATTTATTCAAAATTGAAGGAACCCTGAACCAGCATGGTTACCATATCATCTTGCAGCGGCATGCTATCCCATCCGGTTTGCGTTTAGTTGGACCATCATTCATTTTTTAACAGGACAGTGACCCCAAACACACCTCCAGACTGTGTAAGGGCTATTTGACCAAGAAGGAGAGTGATGGGGTGCTACACCAGATGACCTGGCCTCCACAGTCACCAGACCTGAACCCAATGAAGATGGTTTGGGGTGAGCTGACCGCAGAGTGAAGGCAAAAGGGCCAACAAGTGCTAAGCATCTCTGGGAACTCCTTCAAGACTGTTGAAAACCATTTCAGGTGACTACCTCTTGAAGCTCATCAAGAGAATTCCAAGAGTGTGCAAAGCAGTAATCAAAGCAAAAGGTGGCTACTTTGAAGAACCTAGAACAGGGGTGTCAAACTCGTTTTCGCCGGGGGCCACATCGGCCTCACGGCGTACCTTAAAGGGCCGACCGAATTTTAGAACTGTGTAAATGTAACTTCTCCTTAACAGTTAAGAGAGCTATTAAGGAGTAGTTTCATTTGTACAGTATTCCTGTTACAATCAGCCCTTTGATGGTAATCAGGAAGAAGGTGAGGCAGGCCAGATGGTGGAGGCCCAGAGGGAGGCAGGCCAGATGGTGGAGGTCCAGAGGGGGAGGCAGGCCAGATGGTGGAGGCCCAGAGGGGGAGGCAGGCCAGATGGTGGAGGCCCAGAGGGGGAGGCAGGCCAGATGGTGGAGGCCAGAGGGGGAGGCAGGCCAGATGGTGGAGGCCCAGGGGAGGCGGGCAGATGGTGGAGGCCAGAAGGGGGAGGCAGGCCAGATGGTGGAGGCCCAGAGGGGTGCTAGGGGGCTCGAGGGTGGAGGCCCAGGGAGGGGGAGGCAGGCCAGATGGTGGAGGCCCAGAGGGGAGATAGGGGGCTAGAGGGGGGAGGCCCAGGGAGGGGGAGGTAGGCTAACTAGTAAGACCTGGGGTGGGGGTTAGAGGACTAGCTGGTAAGGCCCCAGTAGTGAAGCCACTTACCAGCCTCAGTGAACGGTCCTCCGCAGGAGCAGGCATCTTCTGGTCAGGTAGGAAGCTCCTCTGCTCAGCGTCCTGCCAGGCCTCCTGAGCTCACTGAGCTGTGCTGCCCATGCCTGCTCCTGTCTCACTGAGAGAAGCAGCCGTTGCGGAGCACAGCTCAGCAACAAGTGCCGGGCCAGATAACACAAGGCAACGGGCCGGATTCGGCCCGCGGGCCTTGTGTTTGACATCTGTGACCTAGAATATAAGACAGATTTTCAGTTGTTTCACACTTTTTTGTTAAGTATATAATTCCACATGTGTTAATTCATAGTTTTGATGCCTTCAGTGTGAATCTACAATTTTTATAGTCATGAGAATAAAGAAAACTCTTGGAGTGAGAAGATGTGTCCAAACTTTTGGTCTGTACTGTATGTCTGCATTCATGCTAAAAGGTATCCACAGGTATAGGGCCAATGTCCACAAACCCTAAGAAATAATATTAGTTTAGTTCACATGTGAACATTAGGCTCTGTCTACACTGCAGTGGACAAAAAATGACCTGAAAACCAAATCCTAAAAACCTGCAAGTTTTTTGCAGCAATCAAAAAAAGTTTTTTTGCAGCGTTTTTTTGGTGTGTTTCTTGCTTGCCTTCAAGTCTGTTTTTTAATGTCTGCATAAATCAAGCCATTGGATGTGATTCCACAATACAAAAGGGATGTAAAGCACATTATTGCATTTATATGCAATCTTGTAGTCGTTTCACGGATTTAGGAGTTAATAAAGGTATCTCGCTTTTGTTGCTAAAAATAAGTTTTTTACAGATTATGTCGCTAAAATACTTTTTTTTACGGATTTTGGCGCTAATAAAGTTATCTAGCTTCTGACGCTAAAGATCTGGGTTTTTTACAGATTTTAGCGCCAAAATCCGTAAAGAAAACTGGTTTTCAGCGGCAAAATCCGTAAAAAACAAATATTTTTAGTGACAAAAGTGAGATAACTATAAAAGCGCCAAAATCCATAAAAAAACCTTACTTTTGCATCAAGATCTGTAAAGAAAAGGACTGCAGCGAAAAAACCTGTAAAAAAAGGTATTTTTAGCGTCAGAAGCGAGGTATCTTTATTAGCGCCAAAATCTGTTAAGAAAAGGATTCTAGAGACAAAATCTGTAAAGACACGGGTTCTAGCACCAAAATACATAGAAAAACGGATTGTAGTGCCAAAATCCGTAAAAAACGTATTTTTAGTGTCAGAAACGAGAGAACTTTATTAGCGCCAAAATGTTTAAAGAAGAGGATTTTAGCGCCAAAATACTTAAAAAAAACAATTTTTTGAGTCATGAGCGAGAGAACTTTATTAGCACCAAAATCCATGTAGAAAAGGATTCTAGCGCCAAAATCCGTTAAAAAAAAGTATTTTTAGCATTTGAAGCGAGATAACTTAACCCCTTACCGCCGGAGCCAGTTTTGGCCTCTCTGACAGAGCCCCATTTTTTAAATCTGGCATGTGTCACTGTACATGAGAATAACTTTTTGACACTTTTACCTATCCAAGTGATTCAGAGACTGTTTTCTCGTGACACATTGTGTTTTAAGATAGTAAGAAATTTTGATCCAAAAAGTCTTTGTTTATTTGTGAAAAATATCAAAGAATCGTGAAAAATTTGAAAAAATTACCATTTTCAAGCTTCAAAAATTTCTGTGTGTAAGACAGATAGTTATTCCACTCAAAATAGCTTTTTCTTCAGATCCCGGGGCAGCCTGGTATGAGATCGTTGCTGCACTCTCGTGCAGCAGCGCGACTGAAGCAGGCAGAAGGGGCTCCCTCGGCCTGCCTGCAACTTAGCTCCGACGATCTTAATTGATCGTCGGAGTTAAGGGGTTAAACACCCACGGCCGGAGCTCGAGGGTGATGCGGCATGAAGCCAGCGTTAAATTACCGCTGGTTCCATGTCGCGATCGCGCGCGGCTCGCCCGCAAGCCCGCGCGATCGCCAGGACGTATGCATACATCCATTTGCGGGAAGTCACTTCCCGCTAGGGTGTATGCATACGTCCAATGTCGGGAAGGGGTTAATTAGCACCAACATCTGTAAATGATTTTAGCACCAAAATCTGTGAAAAAACTTATTTTTAGTGTCAGAAGCAAGAGAACGTTACAAGCGCCAAAATATGTAAAGAAACGGATTTTAGTGCCAAAATCTGCAGAGAAACGAATTGCAGCACCAAAATCCGTAATGAAACATATTTTTAGCATTAGGAGCGAGAGAACTTTATTAGCACTAAAATCTGTAAAGAAAAGGATTTTAGCACCAAAATCCGTAAAAAAATGTATTTTTAACGTCAGAAGTGAGAGAACTTTATTAGTGCCAAAATCTGTAAAAAAAATGATACTAGCACCAAAATCAGTACAAAAACTTATTTTTTTGCGTCAGAAGTGAGAGAACTTTATTAGTGCCAAAATCTGTAAAGAAAAGGATTCTAGTGCCAAAATCCATAAAAAAAGGATTCTAGTGCCAAAATCCATAAAAAAGGATTTTAGCGGCAAAATCCTTAAAAACAGATTCTAGCACCAAAATCCATAAAAAAAAACGTATTTTTAGTGTCAGAACCTATCGCCAAAATCCGTAAAGAAAAGGATTTTAGCACCAAAATACGTAAAAAAGGATTGTAGCACAAAAATTCGTAACCCCCCCCTATTTTTCGATTCAGACGCGAGATAACTTTATTAGTGCCAAGATCTGTAAAGAAAAGGATTGTAGCGCCAAAATTCTTAAAAAAAGTATTTTTAGCATCAGAAGCGAGAGACATTTATTAGCGCCAAAATCTGTAAAGGATTTTAGCCCCGAAATCAGTAAAAAAAAATATTTTTAGCATCAGAGGCGAGAGAACGTTAATCGCGCCAAAATATGTAAAGAAATGGATTTTAGCGCCAAATCCGTAGAAAAACGGATTTTAGCGCCAAAATCCATAGATAAACGGATTGTAGCTACAAAATCTGTAAAAAAAACGTATTTTTAGTAGCAGAAGCGAGAGAACTTTATTAGAGTCAAAATCTGTAAAGAAAAGGATTTTAGCTCCAAAATCCGTAAAAAAACCCATATTTTTAGCGTCAGAAGCGAGAGAACTTTATTAGCGCCAAAATCTGTAAAGAAAAGGATTTTAATACCAAAATCCGTAAAACACGGATTCTAATGCCAAAATCTGTAAAAAACTTATTTTTAGTGTCAGGAGCGAGAGGACTTTATTAGCGCCAAAATCCATAAAGAAAAGGCTTCTAGTGCCAAAATCCGTAAAAAAAAAATGGATTCTGGTGCCAAAATCCGTTAAATAATTTATTTTTAGTGGCAGAAGCAAGATAACTTTATTAGTGCCTAAATCTATTAAGAAAAGGATTTTAGCGCAAAAATCAGTAAGAAAAAAACTTTTTTTAGCGTCAGAAGCGAGAGAACTTTATTAGCGCAAAAATCTTGAATTGCGCATAAATCGTTGGCAACAAAAGCATGATCACTTTATTAGGAACGAGGGCACATCAGACAACCTTGTCCTGCAGAAAATTTATAAAAGTAAAACAACTCGACCTCTGCTCAGGGGCGTCGCTAGGCTGTTTTATTCGGGGCTCGGGCCCCGAATAAAACCCCCTGTGCCCCGAGTCTCCCGGGCTCCAGGCCTCTGCGCTGGGCCTGGAACACCGACTGGCTCTTCAGCTTTCATGTGCGTCGCTGGACGCACACACAGCTGAGGCTTTCTGCGGAGCAGAGAGCGAACGCCTCCCTGCCCCGCAGACAGTGTCGGACCCGCAGGTCCTCAAAACCGCGAGGCTTCCGGGTCCCACCAGCGCTGAGGACCCGCCGCGGCCAACCGTGTGCCTCAGCCGGCAGCGTCGCGATGACATCACGTCAAACGCGACGCTGCCTGTCCTCGGGGCGCACAGCGCGTCATAGGCCGTGCGCCCGAGGACTGCCGGAGGAGCGGGGCTGAAGAGGACGGAGCGCGCTCCGCCGGGGGAATTAAGGTGAGTATTAATGTTGTTATTTTTATAGCGTTTACCTGCCTCAGTGCCCCTATATACTGCCTGTGCCCCTATAAGCCTGCCTGTGGCCCCCATATACCCTGCCTGTGCCCCTTTAATGCCTGCCTGTGGCCCCCATACCCTGACTGTGTGCCCCCATACCACCTGTGGCCCCCTTATCCCTGCCTGTGCCCCATATTGCTGCCTGTGGCCCCCTATAATCCCTGCCTGTGGCCCCCATATGCTGCCTGTGCCCCCATATCCCTGTCTGTGGCCCCCTATATACTGCCTGTGCCCCTATAATGCCTGCCTGTTGGCCCCCATATGCTGCCTGTGCCCTTTTATACTGCTGTGGCCCTATATGCGCCTGTGCCCCCATATACTGCCTGTGACCCCCATATACTGCCTGTGCCCCCATATCCTGCCTGTGCCCCCATATCCCTGCCTGTGGCCCCCATATGATGCCTGTGCCCCTATAATACCTACCTTTTTGCCCCTATAATACCTGCCTGTGCCCCCATATACCTGCCTGTGCCCCCATATACCTGCCTGTGGCCCCATATACTGCCTGTGCCCCCATATACTCATGCCTTACCGTGGCCCCCATATACTGCCTCATGTGCCCCCATATACTGCCCTCAATGACCCTATATACCTGCCTTGTGGCCCCATATAATGCCTTGGGCCCCCTATAACTGCCTTGGCCCCATATACCTGCCTGTGGCCCCTATATACTGCCTCAGTGCCCCCATATACTGCCTGTGGCCCCATATACTGCCTCAATGACCCTATATACCTGCCTGTGCCCCCCTATACTGCCTGTGCCCTCCTATACCTGCCTGTGCCCCCCTATACCTGCCTGTGGCCCCTATATACTGCCTCAGTGCCCCTATATACCTGCCTCAGTGCTCTTATATACCTGCCTCAGTGCTCCTATATACGGCCTCAATGCCCTATATTCTGCCTCAGTGCCCCTAAATACTGCCTGTGGCCCCATATACCTGCCTGTGGCCCCATATACCTGCCTGTGGCCCCATATACCTGCCTGTGGCCCCATATACTGCTTCAGTGCCCCTATATACCTAACTGAGGGGACTGCTATACCTATAATTAAGGAGTTGCTGGAAATGTGAGGATTCTAAGATATTTGTGTCCAAATCCTCAGGGACGAGTATTGGCCGGGAGCAATCAGCATGAAGGTGTGAACCGGATGGAGAAGAAAAGGGAAAGTGAAGACGCTGATCAGAAAAGACGTCTCCGGTGAGTTACTAAATGTAACAGAGGGTAATCACTTATATGTCTGCAGAGTCTACATACAACTAGTATCTACCACTATATGGCCCCTGTATGCGGTGTATATTATCAGAGCCTGTGACAGGGTAGTCACAGTGGGCGGTGCTCAGCTAGTCTG
>JAODAL010056102.1:0-23510 GCA_025379985.1 Phyllomedusa bahiana | reverse complement strand
GTTTTTTTCATTTTGATGGCCCTTTAATGCGAGATCATGTTGGAGGAAATAAAGCACCCAAGCACTCATGGGGAGAGTTTGGAGCCTTGTTTTCCCAAGCCTTGGGTGGGGGGGGCATGGGCCAATGATCTTCCTCATCTTCCTCCCCGCCTAAAATTTCGCCCCCCCCCTTTTTCCCAAAAGGCAGGGACGCGGTAACTTGGGTGTCTGGAATTCCCCCTCCTTCCCCCGCGGGGCCTGGCACAGCTTCAACACACCCCTTCTTGCCTGAGATGATGCATTTGAGAGCTGATGCGCCCCCCCCCTTTTGCACTTGAACGGGGCCCCCGGGAACCCACTGCCTAATGTGGGCCCGATAAAATTGTGAAACGGGTCGGGCCCCTTGGGGTTTTGCGGAGGAAAGGCCCCGTGTCCGCATCTGTTTTCCGTCCCCTTTTCCTCCGTCGCTGGCGGGACCTGTTTTTTTCAGGGTGCCCAACTATCGTTCCCAAAACAAAGGGATCACCACAAGGGCCCCATGCTGACAAGGGCTTTGTCCGCACTGACCATTTTGGGGGGCTTTTTCAAAACGGGCAAGGAGGGGTGCGAGCTCTTTCACCGGCCCCCACTTCGGTGGTTAAAAAACCCGAGGTCCGTACCGCTGCTTTTTCGGGCCCTGTGTTATTTTCGTACTGCGCAATGGCTTTGGGCGTGCTGCCACAATCGCTGGGCATGTGGAGGGTGGAATTCAGCGTGTTGCCCTTTTCCAAACAATGGGGGAAGGGTTGACGGGGGGGGCCCGGGTTTACGCCAACGCAGGGGGCGGGACGAAGCGGGGTGCGAAGGGGGAAAGGCGAACTCAACCTGGGCCCTTTTTCACCCGGCGTCCAGCCCCGGGTAGCTTTTAGAAATTTCTGGACGACAAGGTTCATGACATTTCCAGGAAAGGGGAAATGTGCCCCAAGCCTACCAAATCTTAAGGGCCCGGGAGATTTCGCCCTTTTCGCACACCCCCCCTTCCCTCCCAAAAGGGTTTTCTTGGCACCCAGCCAGCGCTGGGCTTGGTTGCGGGAGCCGTCCCCAGCTCCTGACCTGTGTGTGGCCCGGTCTCCAAGGCGATTAATTTCAACAGGGGCCGGGTTTGTTAGGGGGCACGTGATCCCAAACCGAGGCCCCTTGGGGGAAAAGACCCCCTGCACCACCCCCTGGGGTTTTTAAAGAGTTGCCCCCGACCCCTGAGAGCCACCGCACCCCCAGAGGACATCCACCCAAACTCACCCCCGTTGACTGCACAGAAAATATAGCGGCCTTGGGGCCCTGCTTACTAGTCCATGTGTCGGTGGGGGAGATGGACTTTTCCGGGGCACAGATGCAGCAACACGCTTGAAAGTTTTTGTGACACGTGGCTTTTCCAGGGGAGGGACGGCTTTTCCCGGCAAAGAAATGCCGGGTCGGATCTGGTATTGGGGCAGGGGGGGCCATGGCGGCGGGGAAACCCCCCTGTTTTCCCCCAGACGGAAAAAACTTTTCCCAAAGGCCAAAATTTAAAAAAGGGAATTTCCGACATTCAGGCTTTTTGGGGTTTGGGTTTGGGTTTGGGGGTTTAAAATGTTTCTTTTTGTCCCAAACCCGGAAGACAGGGGGCGGCTGCTAGGGCTGGCCGCTGTTCGGCGTGCAAAGGGCGTTTAAAAAAATGGCCCGGGAAGGAGAAGGGGGGAAGGGGTGGGTCTCTGGTGGTGCTGGGGGTACTCGGGGGACGGTGGGAGGTGAAGCGGAGGTGATCCCTGATCATGACTGAGAGACATGGGAGGGTGAGGGAAAGCCCTTTGGGGGTGGCGGAGGGGAGGAGGCGGAAAACAGAGGGTGTGACAGTGGTTGGAAAGGCCCGGGCTCGTTTGGCCTTTTTTTGGGCCCAAATGTTCCCCCCCCTTTCAACTAATTTCTTTTGCTGCATGTGACTAGACTTTTTGGGGGGGGTTTAAAACCCCTTAAGGTTTTTTTGCCTCTACTTATTGGGTTTTCGGGGAAAAAACGGGTTAAAAGACATCGGCCCGGGTTTAATCCGAGGCTTGGCAAAAAAGGGCCAGGGTTGAGAGGTCCTGGGTCTTTTGACGGCGATAAGCGAGGAAACGGGGTTTCCCCTGAACCCTTTGGGTGGCGGAAAACATTCAGCGGGCTTCTGCGACCGCCCCCCTCCTTTTTTGTGGCGGGGGGCCCGTATTGACACTACCCATCGTCTTCCTCCTGTCCACTATGAAGGGGTCGCAACAAATTCGGGGGAAAAAAGACCACGAGGGATCCGCAATGTGTAAATAATCTCATCATAAAACACAGGTGACTTGGTCGTCCTGACTTTCTGCACCCCGAAGCTGCGGGCTACAAGAAAGGGGGCACGCAAGGCGTTCCCCGACCCCCCGGGGTTTTTTTCCCGATTGACCGGCTTCCTTCACCCCCTCTAAATGGATCAGAAAACTGGGCGTCAGAGAAAGACAAAAATATCCCCCTTTATTTTTTAAATTCCTTCGGGACCCCAACCGCTTTTTGTCATCAAAGGGGTCTTCGGGAAAATGGATTATCCACAGTGGTGGGAAAACACAAGTTGACTTTTTGGGCTGTTTCAGGGTTGAGGGATGCTATGTTGCTGATGACGACTTTTGGGCCCGGGTGACTGGGGAGGACGAGGAGGAAGATTTGCTAATGCAGGTTCTTTTAACCCACTAAAGGGACAGTTTGGGGGACGATGTTTTTCTTCTTGGGATTCACAGGGCCCTGCCCCAGCGTTGACGGGCCGGACGGTCCTGCAACTGACGACCCTTGGCAGGGCGTGTTGTCGCCAGCACTGGAAGGAGCCCTTCTTCGTCCCCTTACCTCCAGGGGTGCAAACCCCCCTCGTTGCTGGGTTCCCACCTGAAATTTCGCCCCAATGTTCAGAAAATAAAAATTTTGGGAAAAGGTTTTGGAAATTTTTGGGAAAAGTCTCTTTTTAAAAAAGAGGGGAAAAATCACAGTTTTCTCAAATCCCTCTAATAAAAACAAAATTGTGGATTAAAATTTTTAACTGAAAGGGTGTTATAAAAAACCCGGGGACTGGGCAAAAGTCAAAAAACAGAATCTGTTATGTTTTGGTATAAAAAGGGTTAATTTTTGCACCTTTTTAAAATTAAACCTGTGGGAATAAAAGAATTTGGTTTTAAGATTTCGTAGATCCCTGCGTAAGGAAAAATTTGCTGGGGGGGGAAAAAAGTAAAAAAACACGTAACTTTATTTTTTGGGTATAAAAAACGATATTTTTTGAAACCTTTCAATTCACCTGGGGTAAATTTTAGAATTGCTTTTTTAAGATTTCTAGTGCTGCGTCAATAAACCCATCCCGGGGTGCGCAAAAGTAAAAAAAACATTTAACCCTTTTTTTTCCCCCGTACTTGATCCCGGGTTATTTTGGAAAAAACAACCTTTTGCTAAACAAAAAATGTTTGCTGGTTTGAAATTTTAAAAATCCAAGGGGGATATATCAACACCCACAGGTGAAAGGGGTAAAATTAAAAATTTAACACCTATCTGAAATGTTTACTGATAATAAAATTGGAGTTTTTGAGCTAACAAAGAGCCCTTCAGTTATTTGAAATGAGTGTTTTCCAATATAAGTTCAGGCTCCCCAATTTATCCGGGAAATATTTCAATAGCAAATTTTAAATAAAAAAGAAAATTCCAACAATGTCTCACAAAGTCGGGGTGAACTTTATCCAGTGTTCTTTATAGTTTTTAGAGCTTGTCTTTTGTTTCGCCCGCGGGCCCCCCCCCCCAACGCCGTTTAATTTACAGCGGTAGATGCTGCTTTAAAATTCTCTAAACTAAAATACATAAAAACTTTAAATCTCTAAACTAAGTAAATTGGAAAGGGTCACGCTAATTGTAGAAGGTTTCTCTTGGTCAGAAAAAGACTAAATTTTGCTGACTGTTTGTCCACAGCAGACGCCGGTCCCATCCCTTTTGAGCGTGAGAGACACTGAAGGGTGAAACAGGAAACGGGTGTTTTTATGGGGAAAACGGGTCTTTTGATTTTTTTCCCCCAATCGCAACCATACACATCCCAGTCCGCGTCGCACACAACATCTCACCCTGCTCTAAATTTTGTAAACTGATTTGCTGGCCGCCAAAAATTAAAAGGAAGCCCCGAAAAAAAGGGCGTCTTAAGGATGTTCACAATTTTAACCTTAATTATCGCTTTATCTGGAAATTTTTGTTTACCATAAAAAAATTTTCCGTTTCAACTTGTCGATAAAAAAACGCTTTAACACTAAACATGACAGCTGTAAAGGGTAGGTCATTATGCACGCAATTATACCAAATATAAGTACTTTATTTATTTCTTTTTTTCTTTTTTGGGGTGATTGGCGTTTGAAAAGGAGAAAACGGTGATGTACGAGTTTTTATTTTATTTTTTTGTTTTACTTTTTTGTACTTTGTTACTTTTCCCAGTAGAGCTTGCACGATGTCCAAGACGTACCTGTATGTGCATTTGCAGGAAGTCACTTCACACTAGGGTCGGGAAGGGGTTAAACATGTAATAAATGTGGTGTAAAGCATGTACTTCTAAGTAGCCTTATCCCCTTTGTAGAATGCTTTACAAAAGTGTATAAAAACTGTCTTAAACATGTAATAAGTGTGGTTCAAAGCATATACACCTGTTTTTTGTCCCAAATTGGGCCAGAATTCTGACATAATTGCCACAGTAAATGTACCCCAGTATGTTCTCATCTCTTATATCGCATCTTTTTTGTACTTTGATCTAATTTCTATAACTTTATGACTCTCTGTTGTCTAATTGGAGATAATGTTGTGCTATGATATGCATCTTATTTATTTGCCTTTTTTTGTCATTTGGTATAGCAGTGATAACTATCTTTTAACTTTCTAACCCACCAGCTACAATGCTTATCAGCTAAAAAAAAGATTCACAAAGGTTATTTTCATACTAGCATCAAGACTTAATTTTGACAGATCGATAAGCAATATGACAGATTTGTTATGATCTAGCACAATGACAAAAGCAAAAGGTCTTGAAAACATAGTACTTGAAGATTCCAATGAGATTTTAGTGACAGATTGCAATGTAGTGAGAAAAACAGAAAGCTGGCTGAATGAGAACTATGCCTGGCAGGGAATATAATGACTGCCTTAGCAGCCCTAGCAGCCGTAGCAGCTCTGGTTCCCCAGGTCTGAGCTCTTTAATTACCCGGATGTGCATACATACAAGGCCCTTGGAGAAATAGGAAGCCACCAGCTTCCTGCCCCTCCAATCAGCCTTGCAGGCCAAAAGGTTTACTAGGCTATTGGCCTACAAGACATGAACAGAACATCCTGACACAGGTGGCATGATGATGTCACATCATCACTTCACTAGCGCCAGGCTGCACCCAAAGAAGTCTGCCTGCCGCTTGCTGGGGAACGGGGAGAAGTGAGGTTTTTTACTAATAGAGGCACTATAGATGGGGAGGTGACCGACTGACCTACCTCCCTACCTACCTGGGGCCTTGCTTACCTACCTACCTCCCTGGGGCCTCACCAACCTACCTCCCTACCTGTGGTCTTTTCTGTCTGGTGCTTTTCCTATCTAAGTAGCTAGGGTTTTTAGCTACAGGTGGCCCTATATACCTACCGGGGTATTACCTACATAATTGACAACCTATTTACCTAGATACCACATTGGGGAAGGCTATCGAATAAATAGTATGAGTCTGTCTTACTGATCTGGGGGGCTACCGGTCTTATTGGCGTATGCCTACCTAAAAGCGAGTCTAATAGTCTGAAGGGCTGTATTTAGAGATCATGCTGCCATATGCATTTTAGATAGATGTCAGCTAAATGCTTGGTTGGTTTTCTATATTTATTTACAATTTTGTTTTGGACTAAGATGGACCAGTGTTGGATTTCTTTAAATAAAAATCTTAACGAAGGATGTTGTCAGGGAGTATTTATTTAAATGACGTTTTTTTGCGTTGTTTCTGTGTATTTTTTTTACCATTTTTTCCAGTGTTAGTAATGGAGGTATCTGACAGATGCCTCTGTATTACGATCCCTGGTGCTTAGTGTCAGACAGTGTTTTTGTATCACCCCAAGGCTGACACTAACCCTGTTTCACTATTATGCTAGTACGCAATGCACTGGGGTACTGGGAGGAGCCAAGTTACTGTCGGAAGCAGACCATCTAATCTGATTAAGTAAGTAACACACCAACTCGAAGAAAATAAACCTTTGGATGGACATGTATGAAAACTGTCTAGGTTTAAGACTCTCGGTGTTGCCCATAGCAACCAATCAGAGCTCCCCTTTCATTTCATATTATGCTCTGAAAAAATTAAAGTGGAGCTGTTATTGGGTCGCTATCGGCAATAAAAAAGTTTAAGACTTAGACAGTTTGATTCTTATTGTGATCCTTAAAAAGTGTCAAATAGTCTCCAAAAAAATGCGAATCTCGCAAGAGAACAGAGAGTGACTATAAATCACTATATTTACTATTTTGCCATAGGCAAACTTAAACTCTATCAGTTCTCAATCTATAAAACACTAAAACTTAACTTTTATTATGTACTTACCCTCTATACACACTATTTAAAAACCTGATTTCTAACTTCTCAATTTTTCCCTTCCTACTTCTGAAGGAATAATTCCCTTTCCATTATCAATTCTGGTGGAACCCCACCCACTAACAGGAAAACCATATATATACAGTCTAAATATACTAACCCAGTAGGGGATCCCAAGCGACCTACCTTGTCAGGGATTTAAGGGTTTCCCTCATATAGATTGACATAAAACAAATATAAGCGTTCCGTGTAAACACCCCTCTTGCAGTGGGTGAAAATTTGTAGACCAGAGGTGAGCAAATCACAAATTAAAAATGTCATGCTTGACCTCCCCAACATGTTTCACCAGCTAAACTGTGCTTTCATCATGGGTAAGCGGTCAGGTCAAATGTGGTGTAGCTCATTTCCTTTTATATCCTCTTGGTAACACCCTAATCAGACGAACTTGCTCACTAATTAGCCATCAGAGAAATCCACCAGAACCCATTCACCCCTTCTGCTCTCCTACAATGCATATTGATACCATGTGCTTGCACCTGACACCAATGCTCCCATAAACAACATTCCTCAAGACACGGTCACCATCCTCACCATAGCCGCGCATTTTGCGTCCCCTATCTTACCATCCGTCCCGCGCCTGCGTGCTTATTGATGGAGATATCTGCCCTGACTGTGATGACTTCCGTCCAACCTCTCTTATATTATTGCTCACCTAGAACTGACTAAAAAGAATAGTGTTTACAATTCCACATCCACACTACCAGCTTTATTACCTCCCATGAACCCCTTCTCCTTCCATGTCTGATATGCATATTCATTGTAATACATACTCCATTGTAACTTTACAACTATTTGTCTTTAACTCTTCCCATTAAGGGAACCACTTCTCCTCTGCATCTAATAACATATTCATTTTAATAAAACTATGCATATTCCATTGGGAATACCTACTCATTGTACTGTACACTATTTTGTCTTAGTCTCTTCCCATAAACCATCACTCCTACTGTATCTACAGTAATATACAAATTAATTTTTAAATAATAAAGCTACAGTCCCCTATGGTTAGCCCGCCCTCCCTTCTTGCAGCTTCACCTCCCACCTTTCCCCCATTACAGATTCCCACTTACAGTCACGGCTAGCCACCTAATTCATCACGTTACAAGGGAATGTCAGAATGATGTTAATACATTCGTGCTCTATTGTGTTTATATACAGTGTATTGCATATATGTATGTAAAGATTAGCACAAAATCTATGCATGAGAAGAACAATAAATCTATACCTAAATAGATGTATAACATCAATAGATGGTAAACCTACTCTCGAACTGCGATCTCATCATACAACGGATAAGGGTTGTAATATCATCATACTCTCAGTTGTTAACAAAGCTCTTCATGCCACAGAAACCATATACGATATATCCAATTTTTTAAATGAAACTGTGGCCTCATGGAATTCAATACCTTCATCGATTGCAAGACCCGCAGGGAAAATGGTGACAAGGAGAAGGCAGAAGAAGCAGGAGGAAGATGAGGGAAGAGAGAAGGAAAAAAAAAAAAAACCTATGTGAACTCTGATGCTCCTATAGTCATGTATTCAACCATGCTATGTTCCACTGACCGTACTTAATCACATATAGTATGTTTTCTTCTAAAATTATATAGGGAATCAGCAAGATAAATAAATGCTGAAATGAAAAGTCCCTCATGTTATGCCATTGGGGTTCTCAATGTATTAAGTCTGTATACCTTCTGTGCCTCTTCCTGCAACAAAACTACATCCAGATCACCTTTTCTTTACCCTAGCTTTTTCACACAGATGCCATCTGGGAAGGGGGGGGGGGAGGGGGGGGGGATGTTAGCAACTCTATTTTAACCATATGTACTTCCAAAATGTGTCCGCTAGGGGGGTTGGTCATCTCCTAGTTTTTAAATAGTACTCCAGTTTTGTTTTCGAAAATCCCACGACGAACTCCTGTATGGTTTTTCCTGACATAAATCTTGGGGCAGGTTACACATAGCCCACATAAATCACCCCTCTTGGTTTACAGTTGATGAACTGTCTTATAACAAATCTTCTCTAATCCAATGGATTAACAAATCTTTATTTTCCATATAAATGGACAAATGAACAGTTGCCACCACCCCGAGATATGGACCTACCACAACCAGGAGACTGTAACCCAAGTTTTTTTACCATCTCCCTTCAAGAATGACTATGCACCAAATTCATCCGCTAAGATTGTTTCCTCTTCTATATGTGACACTAAGAATTTATAATCACCTCAGAGAATACCTGGATCTGCTTTCAGATTGTGCCAATGTCTTCTACGATAAGCTTTCCATTTTCATTGACTCTACACAAAGTTACCTATACACGAATTAAATCAGTTATTTTCCTTCTTTCTTTTGTTACTGATTTAATAAATGTCCTCTGTCACTAGTCAATAGCCCTGGTTTAAAAACGCCTTCCTCAACATTTCCTTAGGGTAACCCCTTGCCTGAAAGCGTGCATTTGAAATGTTTGTACGAATCTTCATTGAAAGCCTCAAAGTTATAGCAATGTGCCTACGACTCCCTAAAGAAATTTGGCCTATGGGGACCCCTTTTTTGAGAATGTGGATGCCCAGCAAGAAAAGTGTACAAACTTTTGGTAGCCGTATTTTTCCTAAATATCTTTTGTCTGATCTTGCTAGTTTTCATCCAACAATAATTCTGAAGATTCCCAAAAAATTTATTTTCTCTCGATGAATTGTCATCCCAATTTCATTATCATTGAGTCTAGATACAAAGACCTTAAATAATTCTCTTTACCATCCCAAAAAATCTAAATAACATCAGATAAATGCGCCCCAAAACAAAATCCGATCGTGAATAGTTCAAAGTGTTTCAGAAAAAAAACAATAGCATGCCTCCCACCACAGCCTAAAAAACAATTAAGCACAAGCTTGGCGCACAGACTGTGCCCATGCTTCTCCCTTTATCTGGTGATAAAAGAACCATCAACAAAAAAAAATTATGGTCAAAACAAAACCCAATAACTGAAAAAAAAAACATTGGTACCTCTAAAAAAATACTTGTTTGCTTCAGGCCCGGGTCATGTCTGAGTTACTAATAGGGGTTTTCTACGTCAAAAACTTGCAAAAGTGTACTTTCACTCTTTACAGATCATTAATTCCATCACGTACCTTCGTATCTTAAGATACAAGGAAGACCAGTGCAAAGGGCATCTGTATACGAACAACTTAATGCTTGGCCTTGTGTTAAATTATTTTCTCCCTGAGACTATGGGTCTTCCTGGTATTGGGCACAACCCTTTTATCACTTTTGGGGTAATCATAAAAGATAGAAATAGTGGATTCAATTTAACAAAATTTTCTTCTCATCCTCAGAAATTAATTTTTTTTCCAATTTCCGGGTCCAAAATCCTTTTTAATTCCTTCAAAACTCATAGGTTGGATCTTTTAAAGCCTCTCATATGGGGTTTTTGAATCATCAAGTATTCCAAAACCATTGCCCCTATAATCACTTTTTTTTAAGAGACAAATTTCCACCCCTTTTCAATGGGGTTTGATTACTATCTCCCTGTTAATTCTGCAATAGCTAATTGTTCCTCCCATTTTAAATTTAAGGAAGATGGTTGTCGTCTGAGTGCTAGTTTCTTTATATCTTGCGTTACTACTTCCACAAACGTATCCAATTAATTATATTGTGATATTGGAGGTGTATTCCTAGATTTTGGTTTCAAATTAGTCAAGGGTATATCTGGAATTATGGGGTCTCCTTCGCCTTCACCTGCAATTGTTCCAGATCACCCAATGTTTTTTCCTCTAGTTTCCTAAAGGTTTACTCATCATTATTTTTCATTTTATGATATTTATGTTAAGCCAACCTTCTAGCGAAGAGATTAATATCTTTTACTCATGCAAATTCATTAAATTTGGGCATGGGAGTGAACGTAAGACCATATGCCAACACTACAGCATGATCCAAATATCATGTTAGAAAAACTGACATGTTTTGGAAACTTCCTCTAGATGTAGTATATGACTTTACTCCAAGACCCAATTTATAACACTAATAAGCATCACATTTAAACAAGTAAACCAATACAATAGAAAGCAGCATAAAAACATCAAAGAAAATTAAAATAGCACAATATTATGGAAACTGTCTGATCGGTAGGCAAACGGGAGCTCTAAGTAAAAATCCACCATGACTTATGGCTCAGTAACTTTTGCTGATGGTCCTTGACCTTGAAAGGTCAGTTAACTCTTTCTATGCCACTAAAAATAAAAGAGATAGTATCTCCTGCATGACACTCTGAAAAAGTGATAGATACAGTAGAAATGCCGGTTGCTGTTGGTCTTTTTTATGCCTGATGAGTTCCTCCTATTTCTTATCTTAAGGGCATTAGTAGTGCACCCCACATACTACATATGACTGCTAACACATATGATCAAATAAATTGCAAAACGTTTGTTACAATTAATGTAGCCTTTTATTTCAAAACTCTTCTGATTACTGCAAGATTTTAAGTATATGTAACTGTTGGAATATGACACACAATTTATTGCGTCCACATTTATAAAAGCCTGCTACATTAAGCCAACTATTTGTTACACTACCCATTCTAAAAAGACTAGGGGAAACAAGAGAGCTACAGTAGTTGTTGGAGCTCTCCTTGAAACATAACACACTCCCAAATAGACAATTTCTCGCATTTTTATTTTGCTTCGACAATGGTGCTAAATGTATCTTGATGATATACATAATATATAAAATTGTGAACTATATGTAGCAGAGCAAGTAACTATACCATAATATTTTTTATCCTTAAGTGTACCACTAGCACAATCCAGAAGCCAATTTTGTGAGATAGTAGCCACCTTTCGTATGGCTCTGTTAGTTAACTTTTCTGGATAGTGCCTTGCCCTCAATCTAGCAAAGGTTCTTTTTTCATAATCCAAACAAACAACAGTGGTCAAATTATTTTTCTTAACCCTAATCAATTCTGCAACAGGAAAGTTATGAAGAACATGGGACAAATAACAGGAAGATGCTAATAAAATGGAATTCCTGGCCATGGGTTTCACCTACCAATGAAAAGAAATACAACTATCATGCTTAGAAAAGGTCATCTGTTAACACATGTCATTAGCATTAATGTATTTCATAAACTTTGAAATGTGATCCAAATGTCCCTTACAATATTAGGAGTAGGTCATCAATATAACCACCAAATATAGGAGGAAAAAAATCTTCCAAAACTGACATGTATAAGTTAGCCAGGGAAGGGGAAAAACAAGCTCCCACTAGAATGCCATGTACCTGAAGAAAAAAACACTTAAATAAAAAGTCAACTAACAGAACTTTAAATATTTACAGAAAAGGAAAAGAACTAAACTTTTCAAGACATCTAACTAATGCATGTAAAATCTAATCATGATCAAGCGAGACAGGTATAAGAATAGGTGCAAAAACATCCTTATGAATCTTGGGCAGTGAGTGAAGGACTGGGATCACAGGATATTCAACCAACAATATCTCAGAATAATTAGGAGTAAGTACTCCAATCTGAAATCTTTCAGCCAATAGATGGTTTACTTTATGCTGAAAGATTCTATTATTATTTTCAAACAGAGGACTATCAACATAATGTTTCTCTAAAAACATAAATTTTAATGTGCAGTATATTTATGCATTGAGGACCACCACCACTCCCTCTTTATCCTGATCCAAATTGGTAGAAGAAATGTTAAACTGTAAAAAAATATTTTTTAATTTTTAGTGACCTAGCAAATTAATTAACATCCAATAGAGTATCAAAAATGTTAAAATTCTTAATCGGGGAAGAACCCAAACCTTTAGCTAGTGCAGAAATCTGTGAGCTGGACAAAATATAGCTTGATAGATGAATTACTGGACTATCTAATATCTCCCATTCTGGCGTCTCCATGTACTGTATATTGGCAATTGCTTGTGCTTGTATTTGCGTCCGTCTCACCTGCCCCCGTTTTTGAAGAATTTCTCTCAAATGATGCATGTCTAATTTGATCTAATTTGGGGCAGTTACAGACTGGTATTTTTATGGTGGGAAGGCCCTAATATCCATGGACCTTTCCATCCTAAAAGTATCATGATATAGCTGCCAGGTTTACCTTGGCTGGTTAAAAAAGTGGCCCCATATAATTTGTTTTTAAAATGTATTTATTGAAAGTTTATAAATAGACATCCTTCTATGCTCAATATATGAAAAATTACAAAAATCTGTATAACAATAGTAACACTACAAAACACATGACAGTACTAAACTCCATCTCTTGCATCCCCTGAAGTTTATGGATGTGGCTGATCTTCTGGGAGTAGAGAGGACAGAGTTCAGGCTGCACAATACAATCCTGGGGGTACAGATCATAGGCACAGAACAATCTCCAGGGGATTGGTTCTCTGGTGCTCCTCCCTTCCCACCTTTAGGAGTTTAGGCCTCTAAGCTTTGACTTATACTCCCACCCCTCATTCCTGTCATTGTGTTATGTGGTCTAATGCTGATACAAAACACAACCCCAAACTATCATCCCATAACCCTTCCCAACTCCATTTATCACCCCATGGGGAGCGTGTACAGGTAGAATGGTAGTAGAAAAGTGAGGATTCAAAATTTTCCAGGGGTAAGTCATGGCCAGGAGAAGTTATCATTACAGTCTAGATTAGATGGAGAAGTAAAGGGAAAGTAAATAACTCATCAGGGAAGAAATCTGTGATTTACTGGATGTAACTGCACTGTAATCGCTTACATATCTACGGAGTACCTATGTTGAGCTAGAATGTACCACTGTTTAATCACTGAATGGCAGTAATATTAGTCTTTGTATAATGATCTTTAGCCAATAATAACATAGTGGTATTACTCAGTCACTATATGGTGGTATGTGGTCGTGTTCTGGTGGTATTATTTAGTACTTATTGGTAATGTTGGTCTTGATATAGTGGGATTTGTATGAAAACAGTATGACGATAATATGTATGGTGAGATATTTTCTCCTTATTTTTTTTTTTGCAACTGTATGGTTATTATTGAGACATACTGATAAGTGTTCGAGGTGGGGGGAGGCATTCAAAAGTTTGCTATAGGATGCAGCTTACTCTAGTAATGCCCTTGATAACTGGATAACAAATGGGGCGGACATCACTACTGGTAGAAGGGGCAGAAAGTTGAAACAGGGGAAAGGGTTTGTTTGTATATTCTAACTTCTGACCTGTGGTGACTGACAACATTGGGGACAGCTGAGATAATGTGAAGTCTTTATGGTTGTATATCCATTGAGCCGGCAATAATAGCAAACTACTAATTAGAGTTTGCTACCTCACATAGCTTAACAGCCTAAGGATGAACTGTTACAATAAATAGAAAGATCAGTAAATAATAATGGTGAATTTTAACTATCCTCACATCAGTTTGGCATACCATAGAGACTGTTGGTTGTGCTAACAGTAAAATGTTTTATCCCACACTCTAGGCAATTATTTTTTTTAGCTGAATAAACGAAAAGAGATAATTTTTCAGGATTTGGTCTTCTCACATAGATGAGATACAATATCAAATGCCTGGTAAAACTTGGACAAGAGTGACAATAATATGGAACATTTTGAAACAATGTTGAATAACACGGTACAAAGAACAACAAAAACATAGAATTATAGAACATTAACAGTGCATAGTCTTGAAAACTAGGATCCTGTCCAGGCAAATAGATATATTACATTAGTCATGTAGTAGGTTTGTACCCTATGGTTGCTAAATGTTTAAGAACAGTAAGAAAAGTACTGCATATAAAAATAAGTAATAAACATCTGAATACAGAAGGCTGAGGAAAATATCACCCTTCAAAAAGATGACCATGGCACAATAACTGAAAAAGACAAAAAGAAGGCAGAGATATTAGGGACATAGTTTTGTATATTTATTTTTTTATATTATTATGTTTTACTATTTTTTTTTAATTTAAAGTGCCATTAATCCCAAGGCACTGTACATAACATAAGATCAAACATACAGTACACAAGCACAATATTACACTAAACTGACAACTGGTACAGAGGGAGAGAGAACAATGGCTGCAAAGACTTACAATCTATGAGAAAAGAGCAACGACACAACAGGAGAGGGACAGACATGTTTTGCAGTGGAGTGCAGAAGGGTTAATGTAGGTTGTAGGCTATACAGAAAAGGTGGGTTTTCAGGTTACTTTTAAGAGTTTTAAAGGTTGTGGAGAGTCTGATGTGTTGTGGTAATGAGTTCTAGAGTATGACGGATGCATGGGAGCAGTTGAAAATTGAAAGCTGTTGAGGGAAGAGCTGACAAGAGGAGAGCAGAGAAAAAGGTCTTGTGTGAGGGCAGGTTCCTGGAGATGAAGGCCATATGAAAGGAAAAGGTTATGGAGAGCCTTGTATGTCATGGTTACTAGTTTAAACTGAATTCATAGGACAATGGGTAGTTGGTGAAGGGATTGGCAGAGAGGAAAGGCAGAGTATTAATGAGGCAGGCAGCAGGGTTGAGGTTGTGTTGGAGGAGAGCAAGAGTATTGGATGGCAAGCTACAGAGAAAAATGTTGCAGTAGTCAAGGTGGGAAATGACAAGGCATAAACTAGCATTTTTATAGCATCAGAGTTAAGAAAAGACCAGATTCGAGAAATATTTTTCAGGTGGAGGCGGCAGGCGGAGGGAAGAGCTTGAATGTGTGGTTTGAATGACATGGTAGAGTTAAAGATTATCTCTAGGCAGTGAACTTGTAGGGCAGGTGAAAATGTGGAGCAATTGACCATGATAGATACACTAGTCACAAAAAGTTAGGGATATTTGTCTTTTGGTTGAAAGTTCAGAATGTACATCAAATTTCTTGACAATTTTTTTAAATAAACTAAATGAGACCATCTTTTAACTTAGTTGCACAACTTGCTGATCTCTAACAAGCAGCTTAATGGCAAAGTTCACAACAGGTATTTGATCACTGAATCGTCCAATAAATTTAGGGCATCGATTTGAATTGAGATTTAAAGGAGTTATTGTTTGAACTGTTCGTGCTCTTCAGCTAATTCTCTGAGATTTAATTTGAAATCCAGGGGCGAGTCTCTTCTCTCAGCAGGCGTGTCTCTTCTCCAAGGAGGTTTGTCTCCCCTCACTGAATAACTGTGACATCATCATTTTGTAAGACGCAGGGGATGCAGAAGGTTGTCTGGATATAACAGCTCTGTAGCCTCCTGCATGCTTCTTATGTCTGCAGCCTTCAGGCTACACAAGCTCCTTGCTGTGCTATATGCAGTTATACACACAGATGAGACATGTGAGGAGTGTACACTGCCCCCTCCCTCCTTCCCTTCTGTTACCAGACAAGAAACTGTATGACTGTGGTATATGCAGTTATACACCTGAACTGATGAGACATGTGAGGAGTGTACACTGCCAAAAATCCAAAAAGACTCCCCCTAACGTATCAATAGGAATAACAAAATCAATACAGAAAAACCAAAAATGAAAATATTCCTTTAAAATGTAACCTTTAATCAATATTTTTAATAAAATAGAAATTCTCTCAATATAGGAATATGGGACAATTAGCAACAAAACAAGCAATTCTAAATCTACTACCTGGTCTCTGTAGATACCCTAAACTATTGGGAACACCTTACGGAGACCCCGTCCCGAAAAGGACGACCCCAAAACAGGATAATCCCACTCTATGTACTACACTCCTAATCTATACTAATCTTATTCCTAGGTGCAGGTATAAAACAATTTAGGAGAAATGATAACTCCTTCACACGGAGTAGTCAGCGATAAATATAGAAGTAACAATTAATATCCCCAGACGCGTTTCGTCCCACTCACAGGGACTTCTCAATGGGGTACTCAAAATATTAATTTAACACATGTAACAAATCGCTTTTAGACACATATATATAGACCTGTAGGCATATACGTTTAGTCATAGCAGACCAGTATTTAAACCAATACTTGCGTGACAGGTCCAGTGAAGGATGAGGCTGGTCTGCCTCATCTAGGGTGGAATTCCAGTGGGGCTAGTTTGCCTCCACAGATATGAAGAGACCCTCGTGTTGGTGTCTCAGCAGTCCCGACCAGCAGCAGCAGAAACAGAATACAGATTTACAGAAAAGCTTATATCTGCTAAACGAAGTGACAGAGGTAATGCAAACCAATCACAAAAGTGCTTATTTTTACTGTCCCCATAATCTGAAACATGATCTTTGTAGCGATAAAACCCCTTTAAACATCATGATAGCAAGACAACAGTACATCGCCATTGCAAAGCTTCAAACAGGATGCTCTCAGATGGAAGTGGCCACTGAGCTTAGAGTGTCATAGAGTGTCATCAGAAGGTTGCAGCAGAGATGCAGAGAGCCGGGAAGAGTCACAGAAAGGCAAAGAAGTGGACATCCTTTGGGTACATCACACACTGATAACCGCTTCGTTGTAAACAATGTCCTGCAAACCTAATGATCTATTATTGCCACTTATTCTTCACACTGAAACATAGAAATTTGCACATTCTCCACTTAAACCAACTCTTTGAATGCACATCTACAAGGGTGGGCCATACCAGATTCATTTTATGAATGTGTAATACCAAAAGTAAGCACAAAACTGTTGGTATCTGTCAGATTAAGTTACTGTAAAAGTGGTCTGACTGAGAAGTTATAGACGAACTAGAATTGCCAAAAAATATAAATTATTTCTCAACTAATACCATTAAAATAATAAAAGTTCATCTTAAGATTTGATAATTATAAAACTATATAAAATAAAAAAAAATTAATGTTAACACCTTCCCGACATTGGTCATAACTGTATGTCCTGACCTAGAGAAACTTCCTGCAAATGGACATACAAGTACGTCATAGACATTTTGCGGGCCCATAAGCAGGGCCCGCACTATCGCAGCATGAAACCAGCTGGCTCCAGTACTACAGCCGGCCCAACGCTGTGTGGCTCATGACTGGAGAGCGACTAAACCAAAATAACACACACCAAAAAAAAAAAAAAAACATGTACAACAACCTTTTCTACTTTACAAATGGCAATCACATATTTGTATCGCCGCATTCATAATGACATCCTATAAATCTGTAAAAAAAAAAAAGTCACAGAATTACGATCTACATCCCGTAGCACATAAAATGGAATAAAAAGCGATTAAAATGTCACATACATGCCAAAGTGGTACCATTAAAAACGTCAGTTCATCCCGTAAAAAAAGCCCATACACAGTTCTGTATATGGAAAAACAAAAAAGTTATGGCTATCAGAAGACAGCAATGCATAAATATTGTTTTGCACAATAAAAACACATGACAAAAATGTAATAATTTGGTATTGCCATAATCGTATCAACTCATGGGGTAAATCTAACAGGTCGCGTATACCGCACAGTGATCACTGTTAAAAATAAAAAACACTACTAGGATTGCAGTATTTTCTTCACTTTGCATCCCAAAAAACAGAATTAAAGTGTTCAAAAAGTCTTGTTCCCCCAAAAATGATACCAAAAAAAAGTCAACTCATCATGCAATAAAACAAGCCCATATACAGCTCTGTACATGGAAAAATAAAAATTGTATGGCTCTCAGACTATGGCAATGCAAAAACGTGTTTTCCTTTTTTAATAAAAGGATTTTTGTTGTATAAAAGCAGTAAAACATGAAAAAATATACAAATTGGGTATTTCTGTAATTGCATTGATCCGCTGAGTAAAGTAAGCATGTCATTTATAAAAAAACGCTACCAAGATTGCTGTATTTTGTTCTCCCACCTCCCAAAAACCTTGATAAAAAGTGATCAAAGCATCATTTGAACTCCGTAATGATGCAAATGAAAATGTCCACTCATCTTGCAAAAAACAAGCCCTTAATCAGTTTCATATACAGAAAAATAAAAAAGTTATGGTTATCAGACTATAACGACATAAAAATGCAATATTTTTTATAAACGCATTTCTATCGTGGAAAAGTAATAAAACATAAAAGGCCATGTAAAATTTATATCATTGTAATTGTACTGACCCACACAGTAAAGTTATCGTCATTTATACTGCATGGTGAACGCTGTAAAAATGAAGCGCAAAAAACAATGGCGTAACTCTGTTCCCTGAACCTCCTGTTTTCATGGCCCAATGCTAAAAAAATATGGAACAACTGAGTACCAAAAATGCACAATACACCCCTAGATGAGATCCATAAGGGGTGTTAAATCGAAGCTGGAGTGACTTCTGAAAGTTTCACCTGTTCTGGTCCTTTGGGGGCTTTGCAAATGCAGCATGGCACCCACCAAAATCTGTGTTCCAAAATTCAAATAGCGCTCGCTCCCTTGAACGCCCTACAATGCGTCCAAACAGCAGTTTGCACCCACATATAGCATATTACAGAACTTGAACTTGGAAAAAATTGTGTAAAATTGCAGATTGTTGGAAAAAAAATAGATTTTTCATTTTTTACAGCCTAACACTAAAAAAAATAGTGAAACACCTATGGGGTCAATATACTTACTACCCCGATGGTTATGTTTCTTAAGGTGTATTGTTTCTAATATGGGGGTCTTTTTAGGGGTGCTTATTACATTTTAGCACCGTAAGGTGTCCACAAACTTGTAATGGTGCCTAAAAAAATGTCCTAATGAAAAAGAGACCTAAAAGTCCAGTTGGTGTTCTTTCTACTCTGAGGCTTATGGTTGAGCCAAGTAGCATACTAGGACCACATATGTGATATCTCTAAAAACGGCGGAATTGGGGGAATCAATATTAAAGGGGTTGTCTCACTATAAGGATTGCTTTTTATGTTAAAAATCTTGCAAAAACAAGTCACTTTGCAATATATGTCCATTAACAGTATCCTGCCTATTCTGAGATATACCCTCTTGTATGGGCTGCATCAGCTCCTCAGGTCGCTATAGCTACAAACCTGTTTGATCTATCCTGATAGGCTGCCAGCGCTGGTTGCTATAGCTACAGACCTGGCTTCTACTGCAGCCTAGTGGAAGCCAGTAAACATGCCTCTGAATTCAAAGTGAAACCAAGAACACAGGACTGAGGTAATCAATGTACTGAGACAAACCCTTTAAGTTGCATTTCTACTGTGTTCCATTGAATAATGGATACAAATTGACAATCTTCAAAACAAGTGACATTTTTAAATTTCTCCTCCACTTTGCTTTAATTTCTGTGAAATAACTAATGGGTTAACAAAGTTCCTAAACACAGTTTTGAATACTTTCAGGATTTTAGTTTCTTTAAGGGAGTATTTATGGGGGTATCTAACATACAGGCTCCTCCAAGCCATGTCAGAACTGGACTAGTCCCTAAAAAATCTAAGTTGCTAATTTTCTTGAAGATGTGAAAAATGACAACTAAGGGCGACATGTATGATCGGGCTTTTCGCCTGTTTTTGGGAGTAAACTGCGCCTCCCGGCCCGAATCCTCCTGTCGGTCGCAGGGATGCAGTGTTAGGCGCAGCGCTCGCCACTTTAAGCTGCGCCCTGCATGCAGGGGCGGGCAATGGGCGCGGTGTGGGCGCGGTGTAGGCGTTCCTGGGCGGGATACGGCGCACTCGAAAACTCCGAGGCATGTACGATCGCGGCTCGCCAAAGCGCGGCGCAATGCAGGGCTCGGCAGCTCCGACAGGCAGACCTAGTTTATTTTGGTCTAAATGCTCCGGTGGCGGTGAAGTGAAGCAAGAACGGAACATGTGAGGAAACATATAGAGATCGCAACAGAAATCTCGGTGCTCAGCTCCGTGCGGCAGGAGTATGATTCCGAAAAAATCGCCTTTATAAAGGCGGAAAACATTATCAGAAAAGAGCTCAAACCTCAAAAATAAAAAACATATAAAAAAAAAATCACTTTCCAAAAATCTAGAACGGCGCAATATCAAGAATTAGGATATTGGAAATTGCCGGGAAATACAGTAAATCAAATTCTGAAAGCTATTCTCATTGGTCGGAATAAACCGGCCAATCAGAATAGGAGCGACAGTGAACCAGTTAAAAACCTATGGAGAACTATTGACCAATCAGAATTAAAGGCGGGACAGTTCAAAATACAGTAAAAATGCTGAAAAGAGCTGATTGGCTGAGCTAGCGGGGGCTTGGCTATCCCAGCCAATCAGAGCGCGAGCTACTTCTCCCATTGTAGTGTATGGAGAGATGGGAGCAATGCAATCTCGGCTATCTGCGCCTTGTGGCATGGAGTTTGAATAAAAAATTCTTTTTTATTAGTTGTTATATTTTCTCTGAATAAGAGCTCAAAACATTCTAAAAACATAAATCAATTCAATCCCGAACAACGCGTTTTGTCGCCCGAGACCGGCGCTACATCGGGAATTGCAATAGAGAGAATTGCCGGGAAATACAGTAATTCAAATTCTGTAAGCTATTCTCATTGGTCGGCATAAACCAGCCAATCAGAATAGGAGCGACAAAGACTAGAGATGGGCGAATTGATTCTAACGAAGTGGAATTCGTTTAGAATTTCAGGAAAACTTCGATTCTGGACGAAGTCGAACTTTGGGGTACTTCGGGTGAACGAAGTGTGCTTTTGATTGATTAAATGGCTGCGAGCACATGGCGTTACATGGGGCAAAGCACTCTGGGAGGAAGAAGGGCATAGCCTGCATGACATGTGCAGAGATGAAGCAATCAGAGACCGGCGGGATTCTGTGACTCACCACACTATATAACTCCGGGCGCGACGCTGGGAGCTCACACTCCTCTCACTGTACTGATCAGGGAAGGTGCTGCCGCGGCTAATTGTGATAGCTCTTACTGAAGAACTGATTTTTTATACAGCGATTTTTGTGGGGTGTCTCAGCTTGTCTCAGAGACTGCTTCTCTTAATGTTCTATTTCTGATTTTTTGGGGTATTGGATCTGAAGTCCAGTGTGCGTCCACTGCTGCTGCATATACATTTTAATGCTATCTGCTCACAGCACATTGAATATCCAAGGGGGATCTAAGCCAGTTCCTGTTGTATTCATTTAAAGAAACAGCGTTTTTACAATACAAATACCACTTCATTTTTGGCTGCTCAATTATTTTGCGCAATTTACATCCAGGGGTTAATTAAGCGTTGTTTTTCTGCTGTGGTGACTCCAAGAAACCGTCTTTTTCACCGCCAAAAAATACAATTTTCCTGTAGCCTAATTCACAAGTGATGGTTAATTACAATTTTTTCTCTTGTTGTGTAGCGTAGAAAACACGCCATTGTAACACGCTACAAAGCTCGTAGTTTGTGGTTGCTCAATTGTTTGGCGCAATTTACATCCAGGGGTTAATTAAGCGTTGTTCTGCTGCTGTGGTGACTCCAAGAAACCGTCAGGGGCAAGTCTGGTGCCAGCAGCCGCCCAGGAAGTTGGTGGGAGGAGCCTGTCGGTGCTGCTGAGCCGTGTGTGGAGCTAGGTGGGGGAAACTCTACCTAGTGAAGCTTCTGGTCTGGGACTCTTTTGCTTAGGTTATACCATCTACCTGTAAGTACCCCGTGTTTCATCTGCTTTCCCAGGGGGGTGGCAGCCCCCTGGGGGGGCCCGGGGAGAGCCCAGGCTAAGGACTTGTCTTGGAGGAGAGGATATAGTGCTTGGTGCATTTCGTTTATTACCACCTGTGTACATCTGGTGAGGTTGGAAGCGCTTTTTCTGGACTGTTCCTGTTCCATAGAGACCCCTGTATCAGCTGGGAGTGAGTGCCCCGGGGACCACCTGCCTTCCTGGGGGGGTGGCAGCCCCCCAGGGGGGCGCAGGAGCAGGAGGCAATATGGAGCAGCCCGCTCTGAACCCAGCTCCCCGCTCTGGGTCGGCGGGGGGCGAGGCCGATATGCAACCGGCTGGGCCGTCTGGCTTGCCGCCAAGGCGCCCGGGTGAAGCCCGCAGTGCTGCGGACGACATGCGGGCAGCCGCGGCGGCAATCATAAAAGCCCTCGGAGAAACAAAGGACGATTATGATGCTGAAGTGGAAGAGTGGGGAACCCTGCGAGTGGGGGAGGGGGCGGAAGCCTTGTCGGCCCGCTACCTCCGCTTCTCTGGCCGTTTCCATGGACTGGGGCAGAGAATTGCCCTTGTAAGGCTGGACATGCAAGCAGCCCGCTATCAAAGGGACCACATGGCCTCTAAGAACCGTGGTCCCATTTCAGACGTAATTAATGGCCTGAAGAGAGACTTGAAGGAGTTGGAGGAGGAGAGGGATGCTATCCTGGAGGGCGCGGGGCTCTTCAGGGAGAAGCTATTAAACGACCAGCGCTTCCGGGGTATGTCGCTGGCGGGACGCGGCTCTGACAATGATGGTGTCAGGAGCACATGGAGCGCGGCTGGTCCGGAGGTGCGGGAGGCGCGTCCCGCTGGAAGGCCCGCCCCCGGAATGTCCGCGAGCCAGCCCGTGATGTCCGCGGCAAGTGGTGCCGCTTCCACAAGCCCGGGATTGTCAGCAATGGCCGCTGCGACGGAGCGCGTGGCAGTTTCCGGCCTCGCGGGTCCGTTGGCGTCCGCGCCAATGAAAAGCGCAAGACCGGAAGTGGCAAGGCCGGAACCGGAAGTGACGGGACGGAAGTCCGGAGCCGGCGCGGCAGCGAATTCCGGCCGTGTAGAGGTGCCGGAGACAGCGGGCGCCATCTTGGGGAAGGGCAAAGGCCGTCCAGGAGCTGCGGAAGGAGGAGACACTGCGCAGAGGGGCGGTGTCGGCATACAGCGAGCGGTGGCAAGTGGAGGAGGTGGGCAGAAGCCAGGGGAGGACCATCTGGAGAGTGACGCCGCCTCAGGGGGCGGAGCAACCGTCCGGCCGGGATCAGGACGGGAGAGTGGGACACGCCCCCTTTCCGACCCTGGGAAAGATGGGTCCCAAGCGAAAGTAAAGGGAAAGATGGGTGCAGATAAGCAGTACTGGGCA